>JAQZBX010005156.1:23235-46371 GCA_029593785.1 Cabassous unicinctus
GGGGGGGGGGGAGTAATGGTGTGGTCTCTACAGAGCTGTTTTCTGAGTCCCTGAGCTGCAGCTGTTGCATTTCCAGACACAAACAAGTATGTGTTCTGTGAGCCTGGCCGAGCCCACACAGCGCGGGAGAGCCAAGCTGGATTCCATTCCGCTTTGCACATAGCAGCTCGGCTGCCAGCTGAACTCCAGGGCACAGTCTGTGACTGGGAAGGTATGGAGACATTTGGGGTGGCACAGCTGGACTGGCGGGGGCAGCTCTGGGGGACACACTTGAACTTACTTGGGGGAGAACGAAAACGGAAGAAGATAAGGAAATACACCAGTCTCGACCAAAACGGTTGCACAGCGAGGAGAAATCTGATATTATGCGTGGTCCACAGCATATTTGAGTGTGATTATTTATGTTTAGGTAAACCCAGTCTCCCACTCACTAAAGAGAGAAGGCAGCCAGGGAAACGTGGTCAACGCGAGCGTTAAGCCAAGTAGCTCAAGTTTGTATGCTACATATGGGCCACCAGCTAAGGGGTGGATAGGAGCTGAAACCCCGTTTGTGCTTCAAAGGTCTGGGGCACCCTTTCCTAACTCAAACAAGGGCTCCAGAGAGCATCTTCTCTGCCCAGATGCAGTGGGGGTCTTGAGAGGAACCTAAAGGGAAGGACAGAGGCCTCAAAGGGCATGAAAAAAGGCCAGATGCAGATTTAGATCATTTCCTTCTTTTGCTAAGAAGCTGTTTCTTCTTACCCATCTGTGATGAAGGATGAAGTTCCCACCACATCAGACCCAATGGAAGTCTGAGACAGAGAATTTCTGAGCCAAGGAAAAGATGAGGGGATGTGTAGTGGAATACGCGATTTAGGGAAGATTGCTGGTAGGAAGTGCCCTTCTGGTGAATGGGTTCTGACTGGGATAGTTGCAGGTTGCTTGGACCAAAAGAGTTGTGGAAGGGGAATGTGATTTGGTGTGGGATGGGTTGGAGAGAAGGGGAGATGAGGTTACTTAGATGCAGGCTTAGAATTCCTGAAATCCTAGTAGGAGCTCGTGCCTTGGGCTGAAATAAAATAAGGCTGGCTGTGAAGTATGCAAAGGGGAATAGTACATTCCTTCTGGAGAAGAATGAGCACAGAGGTCCCAGAGCTATGGGTCTCTCTGACATGGAAGTGCAGTGGTTCCCAGCAGCAGCAGCAGCAGCAGCAGCAGCAGCAGCGCTATCTGGGAGCTTGTTAGACGTGCAAATTCTCAGGGCCCTACCCTGACCCAAGGAATTAGAAACCCTTAGGGTGGGGGTGGGGCTCAGTCCCTCCAGGTGGTCCTGATGCAGAAGTTCAAGAACTACAGGTGTAGATCAAGCCCAGGAAAAGTTGCCCAAACGAGCTGGATTCCGTGGAAATGCTAGAACAAAGCAATGACTTCGTTATTGGCTCAGGAAGGTCTGAAGACTCAGGCAAGATGCGTGTTCCAGGCGAGCTGCCCTAGCTCCTCTCCATCACTGGGCTTTGCGTCCCCTTTCCCCAGAAATAACGACCCAGGTCAGACCACCATATCAGCACAAGATCACACTTTAGTTCTGAGACACATTTGCATAAATACTTGAATTGGATCTGTCCCTGCAGGTGGAGGCCGGAGAACATCCGGCCCCCACAATCCCGCAACACTGGGGCCCATGTGGTAAAGAGTTTGAATCCTGCCGCTGCCGCCACTTTCTAAAAGGCAGCTCGGAGGTGCAGCCACGGCGCTTGCTCTGGAATGCACCACAGACTCTCCCTCCCCAGACTTCTCTGTCGCTCATTTCCTCCCCTCCCTCTGAGGTAGATTATTTATCGGGGAAACCAAATAGAAAAAAATTTCATTTAATAGTCCTTTGCAAAAAGGCTGACTCTAAGTCACCCGTTGGGGTCGATACATGTGTTTTTGATCTTTTAACCTAAGCCTTCTACTTGAACCCAGGCAGGGTCCAATCAACTGGACGGCTGGCTTGAGGCTCTGTAGGTCTACGCCCTCTTCCGCTCCCCTTATGAATTCACGGGGGGGCACGGTTGGCTTTCGCAGACCTTGGAATCCTCAGGTTTCAGAGCCTCATTGCAGGTGGCGGAAGCCTGGCCAGAGGGGTCCCGGCACTCCACGGTCCGCCGCTGCCAGCCAGCGCCGCAGGTACTGGAACATTCCGACCAGTCCCCCAGCACCCACTGCGCGCTGAGCAGCGGCTGGATGATATTGGTGGTCACTTTCTCCCTGCTGTTCGGTGTGCTGAAGTCCACGTCGTTGGGAACAAAGAAGGTGTATTTGACTTTGGGGGGGAAGACCTCGCCGGGGACGGTCAGGAGCTGGACGGTCAGAGGCTCGGGCAGGGGCCAGAAGCCCTGTAGCCGCTCCAGGCTGGCAATGGAGCCGCTGTACTTCAGGATGGTCCCCTTGACCGAGATGTCCTGCTCGATGGCCGAGATGGACAGGTTTCCATTCAGCAGGTACCGCCCATCAGCCGTCTTCAGTGCCAGGTAGTTGCCGTCATTCTGTACCCCAGGGTGGCTCCGCTGCTTCACGTCGATGTTAGTGGAGCCGGCTGGGATGGTGACGATGTCATTGTAGCCATAGCTACGGAAGGAAGAGAAAGGCATCCTCAGGACCAGCGGCCGCCCGCCGGGGTTGCCATGGCACCCTGGGGAGGGCAGCCGAAAACAACTAGCAAGTACTGCGCTCGGCCTTGAGGTTCTTTTATTTTTTCAATATATATATATATATATATTTTAAAAAGATAATTGGATTACACAAAACATATAGGGATTCCCATACGCCCCGCTCCCCACACCAACCACACCCTCCCACATAAACAACATCCTTCATTAGTGTGGTACATTCATTGCAATTGATAAACGCATCCTGGGGCTTTGCTACTGAGCATGGACCATAGTTCACATTGCAGTCTACACTCTCTCCCACACACTTCTGTAAGCTATGGAAAGATATATAATCGCATATATCTGTCATTGCAGTGCCATTCAGGATGATTCCCAAGTCCTGAAAAAGCCCCCTCATTACACCTGTCTTTCCCTCCCCCTGCCCCCAGAGCCTCCAGTGGCCACGGCCTCCACGTCAATGCTGTAATTTCTTCCATTGCTAGAATCACAACAAGTCTATAGTAGAATACCAGTAAGTCCACTCTAGTCCACAGTTCATTCCCCAATCCTGAGGATTCTGGGATGGTCATGTCCACTCCACCTCTAAGTGAGAGGGGTCAGCCCTGAGGTTCTAAATAAGGGACCTGCTGAGTCAGACAGGGATGTATGTTGGGATGTTCGAGGGGTTTGGCTTCATCTGGCAACTCTATTCCAAGAGTTTGAGTTTAGCTGTGTGGATCTTGACGCTAGCACGGAGATGCGGGGAGCCCAGAAAGGTCTGCGAAGCTGCCTAGGGCTGCAGAACCTGCTGCTTCTGAGCTCAGATGAGTTCTCAGATGCGTTTGGCTCCTTGCACTGATTTTAAAAACCCTCAGAGCTCAAACCCATGTGAAGAAATCTGTTGCACAGATTCTTCTGGAACACTGCCAGGGTGGCAGGATCATTTGGCTACTCTGAGCCAGTTGGTGAGCCCCTTGCATTGGATGGGCCCTGGCATGGCTCAGGGCGGGAACCAGGGAGATGGAGCCTCTGGGGGGCCTCCCCAGGGTGTGTACACGCCCCGCGCTGTGGGCTTCTGGGAGCTGTGCAGTGCTTCGGGGACTTGTCTCAACTCTTACAGGCACAGGGCTTTGTGGGGGACGGAGATGCCTTAGCTCATGGTTCTTCTCTTCTGGGAAGAGCATTGAGGAGGATGCTCTACATGTGCCCAGCTAGGGCCGCCTGCAGCTGCGAACGAGCGTGGGTCTCATGTCTCAGGCCAGCTGGTCCCTGGATAGCCCCTGCTGCTTTTTCCTATGGCCTTTGTGTTTAAATTTCAAAAGGTGCCCAATTTGTCTTTTGTCCACATATTCTGTTCTCTGAGCATGGTGGGATGGCAGAGGGAGAGAGGGGGAAAGAAGGACAGAAGGTGGGGAGAAAGAGAGATAGGGGAAGAGAGAGAAAGAGAAAGAGAGAGGGAGGGAGGAGGGGGAGAAAGGAGAGAGGGAGAGAGGAAGAGGGGGAGAGAGGAAGAGAGGGAGGGAGGGAAGGAAAGAGAAAGAGGGGGAAGGGGGGGAGAAATAGGGAGGGAGAGAAAGAGGGGAAAGATGGAGGAAGAGGAGAGAGAGGAAGGGAGAGAGGGAGAGAGAGAGAAAGAAAGAGGGAGGGACAGAGGGAGAGAGGGACAGAAAGAGGGAGGGAGAGAAAAAGAGAGAAAGGGAGGAGTAGTGAGAGAGAATGGGCAGGTGGGGACAAGGGTTCACCAGGTAGCTACAAGTAAGGAAATTCTAGGAGGAGTGAGAGGAGGGGGGGATGCTCACGTAGCCCCCAGGGGACAGGTGCCTGAACCTGATGTCAGCGTGGCCAAGAGTGGACACATAAAGCACCTGCCCTTGCCCTAACTCTTCAGGAATTGCACAAACAGGGAAAAGTCGTCCAGGAGCTAAGAGACTTGGGTTTTCCTCCCAGCTCTGTCATTTACTTTTTTGGCCACATAATCTTTTTGTGCCTCAGTTTCTTCATCTGTAAAATGCAGAATCACAGCGTTGGCCTTGCCCACCCCACTGAATTATTTCAGGAATTAAATGAGACCACAGAAGTGAAAGCACTTTGGAAATTCTAGGAGCTCTGTGAACACGGGGGATTAAGATGTGAGAAAAGCGCCTGGAGGCCCCTTGTCTGTACCCTCTTCTCTGGAGAGCCTCCTGCAGAGAGGCCTCGCCGGGGGCCCGGGACACCCCTCCCAGGACAGGCTACGTTTCTCCAAGTGGCTCGACTGCCAGTTGTCACAGAAACTGCCTCTTCTCCTGGGGCATCCCGTTCTAATAAAAACAGCGGTGGCCCCGCGTGGAGCCCTTACAATGACCTGAGATGACTGCCAGGATTTTTATCAAGAAACCGAAGCCCAGAGAGTTTAAATAAGTCAGCCCACGCTGCGTGGCTAGGAAGCGGCAGCCCCAGTTCACGCTGAGGCCTGGCCGAGGGCAAGACCACCACTAGCCCCTGCCTGGCTGTAGGGGGGCCTACCTGGAAGGGTTGAGGGAACCGGAGACCTTCCTGCAGGAGTTGCCTTTGCCCCCACACACCCCGCACTTGTCCAGCTTCCGCGGCGAGTCCACCACGTGGTCACAGCCGGCCTTGACGCACTGGCCACGGACACAGATGGCCAGCGTCTCCGGCCCACAGAGGGTGCCATCGATCACCTGGGGCCCGGAAAGGAAAGACGAGAGAGGGCATGGTGAGCCCTGGAGCAGCCGCAGCGTGGGGTGGGGGCCGGTGACACCCCCCACCTCCACCCCCACCCCGCTCCCCAGCTCCGGAGTCTGGGTTCCAGGGCGACTCTTGCCTTGGCCTCGAACACTTTGAACTCGCTCCTCCCCCGGGCGCGGCAGAACAGCTTGCAGCGGTCCCGGGGTGACACCCCTGCGTACTTGGGGACCCACTGCAGGAGGTTCCCGTCCATGTCCGTGTAATTGTAGGTGTTATACTTCTCGCACTGCTGCTCTCTGAAGCTCTTCCCTGAAAAGAGGAAGAAGTGGCTTAGAAGGAACCCACCACACTGAAGCAGGGCTGGGGGACAGAAACACAGGGAGGACCTGGGGTGTGTGTGGGGGGGACGCCTGGATTCGGGCCCCTTTCCTCCTGTTGATTTTGCACCCAAGCCAAGCACACAGGTCTAGGGCCACCTGGGCCCAACTTCCTTGGACACACCTTGACCTTGATCCACATGTGATGCAAGGAAAGGAGCCGCTGGGCCTGGAGGCTGGACTCTCTGGGATAAATAGGCTTTCTTATTCAGGAAAGAGGTAAGTCCATTTTACAGGTGAATATACTTAGGTAGGAACAGGGAGTGATCTGGTAAGCTTGGAAGGCACCAGGGGATGCCTGGAGCTTGAGAGTTGGCTCTCTGCTCCTTCTGCTCTATTATGACTTCCTCCAAGACCCCAAGCCTACCTCTCTAGCTCTGATCTTGCCCCTGCACCCCACTTCCTGTAATTCCGGGTGTCTAGGGGAGAACCCCATTGGTAGGTACTGCTCTCTCCTCCAACTCAGCAACGCCAGACTCCCAATGGCTCCTCCACTGGCTGGTTTGATTTTCATTTGGTGAATCCCTGGTGTCTTCTGGATGTCTTAGCTTCTAGGCCTGCTATTTCCAAGCTGTCATGAAGGCCTATATTCAGGACAATTTATAATCGACCACGTCTCCTTCTCACCCTCATTGGACTCGTGGTTTCACTCGGGACTCAGCGCCCAGCCCCCTAGGTATAGTCTGCCTCCTCTCCAACCCTGCTGCCTGGGCTTCCAGACCAATCGTCTGAAATAAGGCTTGTTTTTTTTTTTCTTTTTCTTTTTACCATAACCTTATAATGAAGCATGCTCTGGCTACAGAGCTTCTCTACTCTAGCTGTGCATCGGAATGAACTGTGGAGAGTTTTCAAAACACAGACGGCTTTGTCCCATCCCTGTCAATTCTGATTCAGTACATCTGAGGAAGGTCTGTGCCTCAGGCTTTGAAAACGCTTCCAGGGGGACCTGAAAGGCAGCCAGGACAAAGACTCTTCCAGTGCTATTTCCAGCTTTCAAGGACCTTCACGGTCTGGCCTGGAAGTGCTAGTACATTCTGCTTTCTCCACCTGAGCCAATCATGGCCCTTCTCAAACCTTTCCCTCCATCCTGGAATGTCCTCTCTACATTTCTCCATTTTCCATCCTTCTAGCTCAGTCCTCACTCCTCCTTGACACTTGACTAGCACAGGCTTTTCCTTTCCTGGAACTCCTCATAAACCTAAAGTTGGTGCCACATTGATTAAGCCTTAATTGGTGTGTAAACGGGGTTTGTATTTCAAACAGGATTGCATGTTCCTTGAGGACAGAGTCCATACGTTATACATTTCTTTAATGTCATTTTTAGTATCTACTAATCACAGTTCTAGACACACAAGAGGTACTAAAAATGAGTTATTAATTGAAAGGGCTACTCCTGGTGCACCTGAAATCATGATGCCATCTCTTGTCCTGCCTCCCCCTCAGCCTTCTACCTTGTATGCATCCACCCACCCACCCCATGCATTCCCAAGGACCAGGAATGCCTCACCCTGTGCGTCAGGCAAACTCTCCTAATTCCACGGCAGAGTTTCAACAGCCTCATGCCATCACCGAGCTTTCCCATCTTGCAAAACTGCAAAGCCCACAGATTCCCTTATTAGACACCAGCCCTGTGCCAGTCTGTTTTTGCACTTGGATGAATCTCTCTTAAAGCCATTCTGTTTTTTTCGTGACTGGCAATATGCCCTGGAGCTGCACAAAGGGTAGCTGGATCGGATGGTAAGGAAAAAAAACAAAACCCATGATTCCCTCTCATGAGTTAGGCTGCTGCCCCTGACTGCCTCTAAGGTAGTATGTGTGCTTCCTAGTGGGTACTGGGGGGGGGGCAGGGATATACCAGGGAGAGGGAGAGGTGGGATTGCTTCTTGGGAAGGTGCAGTCTGGCCACTGCCACAACCACAAAGGAAGATGGGCAAGTCTTTACAGAAGGAATGTACGTGGAATCAGATTCAGAAACCCTTCCACTGCCCTGGGCTGAATGTTGGCTGGAAAGACATTGGTGGTCTGGCTCTGAAGCTTGCTTTGGAAAACGCTTCCATCCTGCACACATCCTGGCTCAAATGCCTCCAGGAGGATTATTACCTGGGACCTGAGCGACTCTGCAAAGGCACCCTTTGGTCCCCACATCTTGGAAGACCAGGACAATCTCTCCCCTTGACTTGGTCAGGGTCATCCAGCATGAGGAGAGATGGCCAGGTTCCCTAAGGGCTGCCCCAAGATCGGGTGTCTTGCAGCGTCCATCTGTGTCTGGATCATGGGCAAAACTGCACCCCAGGAGATCCAGCCTAACATCTCCCATGGGGAACTGTTGAAGCAACAGTGGCAGTGGCTTCAGGTGGCCTACCATCAGGCGGGCACTCCTCTGTGTGGCATGACTGATACTTGGCTCTTCGGCCCAGGCAGTAGCTCCCTCCGTTCTGAGGCTTGGGGTCCTTGCACTCCCGGCTTGAGAACTGTACACCTCCTCCGCAGGTCCGGGAACATTCTCCCCAGGGTCCCCATGGGGACCAGCCTCCGTCCACCACAGCCTGCAACACACACACACGGCACTTAGCCACGGGCAGGGCAAGGAGCCTTCAGCTCTCACGGCTCTGATCCCCTTACCTGGTTACTCTCGCCTTGGCAAGTGGTGGCCACTAATTTTTTTTTGTAATAGGAAATTTCTATATTACAAAGTAGTGCTTGCTCAAGGTTTTCCCTACAATTTTCTAGTTCCATTTTGCTGTGTAGACATTTTGGTGTATATCCTTCCAAACACTTCTCAACACAGATACAAACATAGAGTGAATTATATCATTCATGCATTTCATGTACACAGACCAACTATACTGAGAAAATGAGAGAGGATGGACAATTTAAATAGTGGAGATGATTATGCCAGCCTTCTCCCTCTGTGTCTGGGAGTCAGGGTGAGTTGGGAGAGTCACTTGCATCTCAAAGTGTGATGCAGGTTTAGAGACATGCACTTTTCATGCACTGTGGTGGCCACTATTTGTCTAATGACCTTGTGGTCTGCATGGCCGTACTCCCCAGTATCTAGGACTGTGCCTCACCCTTGTTAAGGGGCGTGGTGGAATATTTGTTGCAGGAATGAATGAATGAACTCGCATGGGTGTAAGGTTGGGTCTCCACTGGGGCTGATTTTGTCTTCCAGGGACACTGTGGCAGTGTTTGGAGATGTTTTGGTTGCCATACCTGGTGGGAGTGCAGGATCTGTTCCTGGAAGTGGGTAGAGGCGAGGAAAGTTTCTTATCACCCTACAATGCACAGACAATGCCCCACAACCAAGAATTATCCAGCCCCAAATGTCAAGAGTGCTCATGTTGAGAATCCCTGCTCTGAAGGAACCATCACTGGGAGGTTTTGCTTCTCGTCTACCAGCTACCCATTCCAATGTAGCAGAATACTTGGGAAATAAACAGAGTTGCTTCTAATTTTATAACTGACCTAGGACAACAAAGCTCTGTCCTTGGTAGGTTCATCTTGTTTTCAAAAATGCAACTAATTTTTAAAATATTATAAAAAGAAACACTTGCGCGTATAAAACAAAAAGTAAAAAAATACAGAAAAGTGTAAAAAAAAAAAAAATAGCCCATTTAAAAAATACCACTACCCCGATAAAACTTTTGATGCTGTTTTCGTTGATATGTTTTCCTATTTTCTATGCACGTATAATCATAAAAATGTCTCTTTTTTAAACAAGGATATGCTTCTATTGTATATGTAGAACTTTAGGATCTGCTTTTTCCCCTTAAAAATCCAGCATAAGCGTCATTTCCCACCAACCTCTCACCGTATTTAGCTTGGCTCTGCTGCCGAGGATGGTCCTTTCAAGAATGTGGGAAACACATGGCACAGGAGCGGGTGTAGCTCGAAGGGGGGCTCAGTCAATGGGGAGGATGGGAGCTGGCCGTGGATGAGTCCCACCCCTGATCAGGCTGGGAAGCCGAGCGTGTGGTTTGCCTGGCCCACGCAGGATCAGTTCAAAGCTCTTCTCCTGGGGATGGCCCTCTGGGGTGTACTTGGGCCAACCTGGTGGTCCAGAGCTGGGCCGGGACTAGGCTGGGAAACTCAGTGGCTGCTGTTTCATGGGGTTGGCTCAAGGATGCTTGGGGCAAGGGAAGTGCGACCGACCTCGCAGCCTTCAAGTATTCAGAGCGGGGCGAAGAAGTGAACCGTTAAAAAGCCCTCGCTGGCATTGCTGTGCTTTTCTTGCAGGCTTACTCTGTTACAGGCCAAGTCTGCTCTGCCTGGGCAGAGGCGGTTCTGGTTCCTTCCCCCTCCTGCTCTGGGCATGGAATTCCAACCACCCCCTTGTTCCCTGGCCTCTTGCGATGAACTCAGCTCAAACCGGGGCAGATCTGAACACTTGTCCCTCAACTCTTAATGTGCCTATTCGGCCACCACAGGGCTTGTAACACAATTTACGATGGCTTCCATCTATTGAGTGGCCCGGGTTCCAGTCCTTCGGCTAGAGTTGTTCACACCTTATCACCAGTCCCTGTAAACCGGAAAGCAGTTCCAAAGGGAGAGTTGCCCAAAGGCCCAAGGCAAAGGCAGCCTCATTCCTTCCACGAGGACAGCCTCGAAGAAGGCGTGTCCCACTTGTTGGGATCAAGATGCTCTGGCTTGTGGTTAACAGCTCAGTGCTGTGACTTGTACCCTGGCCTCAAGTCTCTCAGCTCCTGGCTCTCAGGCTTTGTTCCCCTGCCCCCTGCCTCCTGCAGCCTCGGGGGCCACCCCTCACCTTGGGTTTCTCCACATCTCCCTCGGGCACACAGCTGCCATCCCAGCAGAGGTGCCCAGGCCCACAGGGTGTCCCATCGGCCCAGGGCAGGCTGCCATTCTTGGTGTGGCAGAGGGGCTGGGCGCTGCTGTTGTGGCACCAGAGCTGGGTGCAGATGTCCTGTTCAGACGTGTTGGGGCAGTGGCGGAAGCCTGGCCCGAAGATCTGCTTGCACTGTCGGTCCAGCTCGTAGAGGGTCCTGCGGCCTGGGAGGCCTGTTGGGAGGGGCAGGGCCGCCGTGGGGGCATCCAGGAGGCAGTCTCCTGAGCAACGGGGGAAGCAGAGGAGGGAGAATCAGGTGCGAGCCTGTCCCCTTCTCGAGGCCCTCTGGCAGCTCTCCACGGCCTCCCACAGCACCCGGAAATTCCTACGATCGGGATCGAAAGCTCTAGTCAGCATGGCTTCCTTGACCTCAACCTAAAACCTGCCAACACTCAATCATCTATATGGAGCTTATCCAAATTTTCATTATCGATGGCAAGTCTGTATTTAGGACTGGCTTTCTTTCGTCACCCAGAACACCTGGGGGTATGTCTCCCCTGACCTGTCAAAAATTGCAATTAGCTGGCACGCCCTAAGTCACAAGATAACTGGGGGTGTGAAGCTGCTCTTAAAAACCAAGCATGTTACACTTAAAAATGGTTAAAATGGCAAACTTTATGTTTTATATGTTACCATAATTAAAAAAGAAAAAACAGAAAACAAAAAACACATAGCATGCAAAGCCAAGCCGCAATACTAAAGTTTGGACAAGCTCTTGTTTTTGGATCATACGTGTCCCTGTCTCCTGCAAAGGGAAGAATCCTGAATCCAGCTGTGTTTTCACTGCTTTACTCAACCACTGTTTTCACCGGCAGCCCCAACCCCCTTCTCTCTCGCAGCTTGTTTGCCGCCACCTTTTCTGAGCTACCATCTGACCTCCAGCTCCAGCCTGGAACACTCTCTTCTCTCTGCTATTCTGCAAACATTCTTCCGTCCCTTTGTACTCCGTTCAAACCACCTTCTCCAGACAACCTTCCCAGACTAATTCCACCTGGTTCGTGACGTCTCTGCCAGCCCAGGTCAGGCTGCTGGGAGATGGGACGTGGCTGAGCATCCCTCTGGTTGGAAGTCTCCACAGGGGTGTCTGGGAGGGGTGCTGGTCTCTGAGGTCTCCCCAAATCCTACGTGTCTATGACGCTTCAGGACGCAGCCCAGCTGGGTCGCCCGGAGTGAGCACAGAGGCCAGAGGCGGGGAGAAAGTGGCGAGCCCGAGGGGGCCTACCATGCCCGCCGTCAAGGAACTCTGTGATGTACATGGCGCTGCAGGGTGACCAGGGAACCGTCTTGTTCAGGTGGACGAACAGGGGCGCCATCATGTGATGCTTGTCCATCGGCCCAAAGAGCCGCTCACAGGGCTTGGAGTCATCGTGGGGCATGCTAAGGACGTGGCCTGGAGGAAGACAGGCTGTTCTCAGCAAGCCCCAGCCAGCCCCACCCCCTCCCAGCTCACCCTGGTCTGAGTGCCCTAGAACCTGCTCACCATCTAGGCAAGAGGCTGCCTCCTTCCTCCCTCAAGATTCTCATCTCAGGCTTTCCTCTTCCGGGAAGCCTTCTCAGATTACTGAGGGGCATTGACATCCCTTTATTTTCTGCCTCAGCCCGTCCTCCACTCACATTCAACTCTGTTATTCGCATGGCACAGTCTTTACAATTGACCTCCCCGTACATCCTTATAGCTTAGCTTTAGCCAAACCTTTGCTCCATGTTTGGGCCTTTTCCAGGTGACCTTTCACGACGGGCCAGGACAATAAATTTTCGTGTTTTGGCCGTAAGCTCAGGGTAGGGGTGGAGTTATGTCCAAATACCTCTGTCAAAATCAGGAGGGGATGACGGCTAAACTGGAGGATGGTGGCTTCCTGCAGACCTGGGGTCGGTGAATTTGGAAGAGGCGGCTGACATGCAGCATGGCTTACCTAGCTCGTGGGCCAGCGTGTACGCCGCCTGCAGCCCCTCGTCCTCGATCACTGAGCAGCTCTTGCTGGGGTCACAGATGGTGCCAATGTCTGCCACTCCCAGGGTGTCACACATGCCCTCCTTCCCACAGAAGTTCTGCTTGGTGGAGAGAGAGACAGACAGAGAGAGAGGAAAAGAGAGAGGAAAAGAGAGAGGAGAGAGAAAGTGCGGGGGGAAGGAAAGAATGAGCAAGAACAAGTGAGAAGAGAGAGTGAGAGAGTGAAAGAGAGAGAGAGAAGGGGAGAATAAGAGAGCAGAGAGAGCGCAAGAGTGAGAGACGGAAAGAGGAGAGCGGGAGAGAGAGAGCACGTGGGTGCAGGTGAGAATGAGCGAGAACAAGAGAGAGGGAAAGAGTGAGAGAGTGAGTGAGAGAGAAAGTGAGAGAGAGGGACAGAGAGGTAAAGAGGGAGGGAGGGAGAAAGAGGGAGAGAGAGAGGAGAGAATGAGCAAGAATAAGCAAGAACAGAGAGAGTGAGAGACAGACAGAGAGAACAAGAGCAGAGAGAGGGAGAGAGCATGAGGTTAAGTGTGGGTGGGCAGCGGGCCCCCAGGAGGGGATATGGGTGCTGGTGTGCCCTTAAACCTAGCCGTTCACAGGTGACTCTTCCATAAGACACTTTCCTGTGTTTGTGAAACTTTTTGAAGGTGGGAGAAGCCCCAGGACGGTTTCACAGGCCTGGGCGTTTGACCCAGTGGCCCAGTCTCCTGGAACTTTCTGTCTCATTTCTGGGCTTTGGACAAGCCAATTCACCCACTGCCCTGCCTCTCTAACTCGGAGAGTGACCCATGAGATTCACTTTTTTTAAAAAGCAAAAACCACGGTGCCACAGCCCAGAAAATCTTCCTCTTTCTGCTCCTCTTGAGATGGAGATTTTTTTAAGTGGCCTTGTTTCTCTTCCCATGTGGGCAGTGTCCAAGGGCTGGCCGGGACCCGGGAGGCTGGACACGGTGGCCAAGAGCGCCAGCCCCGTGCGGCCTCTCGATGCCTCAGTTTCCTCAGCTGTAAAAGGGAGACAAAGGTAGTGCTGCTTCGCAGTTGGCTGTGAGGCCCGTGCAGCCTCTCGATGCCTCAGTTTCCTCAGCTGTAAAAGGGAGATAAAGGTAGTGCTGCTTCACAGTTGGCCGTGAGGCCCGTGCAGCCTCTCGATGCCTCAGTTTCCTCAGCTGTAAAAGGGAGATAAAGGTAGTGCTGCTTCACAGTTGGCCGTGAGGCCTGAAGGAGGGAACAGGGCCTGGCGCGGATGAGTCTGTTCTCTCGCCTCCTGGAAGCTGTTTGCTAAAATCACGCCAGCTAGGTGGGCAGCCTCCAGGCTTGGGGTTCCTGAGGAGACCCCCCGGTTACCTGCCCCTAAGTTTAACAGCCTTTCTCTTGGCAGCTTGAGCCCCTATGCTTTTGCTATGACCTCAGCTGACAGCTGGCGATGAACTTTTGGAAAAGAGCCCTTGTGAGATTCTTCTCCTTCCTCGCAAATACCTCACGCTCCGATTCTTGTCCTCATGACCTCCTCCTCCTCCTGCTGCTCATGAGGCTGCTGGCGTCCAGCTGGGGCCAGCAGGGAGCCATTTCCCATGTATGGCAGGCAGTGTAGTCCTTCCTCGGCCCGCCAGGCCCACTTCCCCCCTCCCCTGGCCCCCGGGTTTCTGGGCCCAGCCCGCTGACCTGTCTGGTGAGCAGGATGGCCGTGTCGTAGTGCTCCGGGTGGCGGTCGCTGGGGTGGTTGAAATGCTGCTGCCAGCTGCAGAAGCTGCGTAGCGTGAGCCCCCCGTTGTCGGACACCTCCGGGCCCTGTTTCTCATCGTCCACAATCAGCACTTTGACCACCACCAGGTGGATGGAGTTCCCGATGCTGGGGTGCTTGTAGATCTGGGCTGCCACGGACGCCAGCGTCAGGACGTGGGTCTGCCAGGAAGGGGGGGCCGGGGAGAGGGAAGGGTTAACTTGGCAGCCCTCCGCCTGCCTGCTGTGGCTGCGGGTTTCTGCACTGACTGAGCAACATATGCCACCTCCTTTCAGATTCACCTCACCCAAACCTCGAGATCTCTGCCGTGTCCCCCCTTCATTTTACAGAGACGAAAACCGAGGCTCAGGAACTGGCCCCAGGTCACAAAGCTAATCAGTGCAGAGCCAGGATCTGAACCCAGACCACCTGGCTGCAAAGCATGTGCATTTAACATCCAGATCCGAGCCGTCGGGTACGGGAGCCCCCAGCCACCAATGGCCATGTGAGTCGAAATGAGTTGAATTAACAAAAATTAAAATTCATACATTCCTCAGTTGCACTAGCCCCATTTCAAGTGTGTCCATAGCCACCTGTCTACATGCTTGAGCAGAGGGACCATTTCCATCATCCCAGAAAATTCTACGGGATGGTGCTGCTTATGGGGCCTTAACCTCGACACCAACTGTCTCCTCCCCTGTGTCCCCACCTCACCCCTCCCAGGTCTCATCCCAGAAGCAACGGTCTCAGGGCACAGATTAGGAGAATCTCCATCTTAGGATCCAGCGGAGCATTTTCCTGATGTCTTTTGAGAATGGCTATCCTGAAAGCTTTGCTCGAGTAAGCACCACTCACAGTAGCTCCCCTGCAGCGGTCATGGGACAGGCCCTTGAGATGTGCCACCTCCCTTCCTTCCCACAATAACACCACGAAGCAGGTGCTGCCATCTCCCTTTTACGAGCAAGGAGGTGGCAGCTAAGATCTAAGGCCACGCATGCAGCTATTCCAGTCGGAACGCCAGCCCAGCTGTGTCTACCCCCCGAAGCCCACGCTCCTTCCGGGAAGTTTCCCAAAACTCGGCCTCCTCTTCTGCCTGGGCGGCACTGAAGGGTTTATTCTCTTCTGTCTGGGGCTTGAAAGAATCCCAGTGGCCCTGGGATCACACCTGCTGCCAGTTCCGCCCAAGCAGCTACATCACTGCTTGGCTTCTGGCCTTTCCGTAGGCTGCCAACTGCTCCCATGCTGGATTCCAAGGTTTGGAGTGGAAGCCAGATGGGAGCTCGCTCTCCCGCCTCGGGACTCTTGAAGTGGGTCCTCTTGGGTTATTTTGCAGGAGTGGGGACAAAGGGGCAGAGTGAGGCACTGCCCTTGGCTGGGAGTGTGTCCTGCCAGGCTGGCCCAAGTCTACTTGCCTGGCGTCTCTGAGCCCTGGAGCTCCTGTAATCTCCCTCTTCTGTCTTCTGGGGTCTGGAAGGTGGAAGGGAAAGAAGGGGAAAGGAGGGGAAAGGCTGGAGAGTGCCATTCCGCGGTACGCGGCCACGTGTGGGAGTTCCAGACGAATCCCATTATTTGTGAATGGGATCTGTCTGTTGACCCTGCGGGCACGCAGCCAGGTATTTTGTGAGCCTTACCAACAGGGGTTGGCAGGTTACTTAGCCCGTCAAGCACTCCAGCTATGTTTAGGCTGATGTAAACATCTTATCAGCAAAGCTGAAACTTGGCCCTTGCTCCTGGAGCAGATTCCTGAGGAAAATAAGCAATCAAATCATTATGCAACTAGGGGTGGGTGGTGGTGGTGGTGAGAGTTTAAGAAAAGCAGCTTGCTGAGGCCATTCCTGGCCAGGTCCTCCTCCCCGCTTCTAAGGGGTGGAAAGGCTCCTGGTCTCGCATTTTAGGAAGGGAAAGGATCTGACAAGCCAGGGACCGACCCCTGAAGTTTCTTCTGAGGCAACCTGTCATCACAGGGGTGCCTTCTCTCTGTGCCTCAGTTTCCCAATCTGAAAATTGGGGAAGATATCTTACAAAGAAGGTGTGAAAAGAGAAGAGATGCTGGCGGCTAAAGCATCAGTCTAAGAAGGGCCAGAACTGAAGAACTGAGGCTGAAGAAGGGTCTGTGCTCCAGAGGGACCACATCATGTCCTCAGTGAGAACCAAAGGGAAATGGCCACCAGCCGCTGCTTGAAAGTCAGGGGAGGGCATCAACAGCTTCCCACCACTACACATTTATAGACGTTCACTTTTTCAGGGCACCTCCTCCTCAGTAGTTCAGGGAGTTCCTACAATCATCTGTTCCAGGCTGACAGGCTTTGCTTCCAGGCAGTGGGTTGGACTTGAGGGCACTTTCAGGTGCTTTCTGGCTTCTGACAGTCTCAGAAGATAATTTTCATTGCATGAGGGCCACCAAGGCTACGCGGTTCACACTCATTTTAAAATTCCAAGTCTTGCTTCTGTTTTCCTCTACTTGGCTATTCTTTTCTCTCTGAGCTTCTGGAGACTGGACCCACGGCTCGCCACCACCGACCCTCTGCTGGGCTCTTTCGAGAGGCAGCCGTGGGAAAGCCTTCCATTGGCAGTGCAGCTCCCAGCTCACGAGAGGGAGGAACCACCGAGCCCGGGGCAGGGCGGGTGGCACAACTCTGTGAGCCTCTGATTCTCGGCCAAGCCCCTGGGCCAAGAGGGCAGGCCTGACGTACCATCGCCCAGGGAGCCGGCTCAGAAGGCGGTCAAGGAAAAGGTCAGATCACTTGCTCCACCATCTGGTGCCTATTTATACCCTCCCTGTACAACACACAAGCGCAGGGTGCTGGCTGAAGAATGTGGACAAGATCGGCCTCCCCCACCCCCCCCGCCAACCCCCACACCCCCGGGTGGACACAATCTCCAAAAATCACGCCAGGAGCCTCCAAACCCATTATCAGCCCTGCCTGTGGATGGTCAAACCACCCTGCTCTAGAAGTACTCGGGGACCTCACTCCTTTAAGCGGGAAGGTAGGCCTCCATTGGTGCCCCCAGGACCTGGGAAAGAGAAAAACACCCTGGCCAGCTTGGCTAGGGCATCATCCTCTTTGAGTTATTCGAGTTATAGACCAAGAGATTCCTCCTATGGAGCCCCTGGAACAGCCAAAGCCAGCTCTGGTGGACCTGGGGCCAGATGTGCTTCCTCCCACCACACCTCCCTTTTGTTTTGCTCCTTTGCTCGTCACACAGTAGGTCCTACCGCTCTTCCCTGCAGCCCTCCTGGAGTGGCCAGTATAGGAAGAGGGGCACAATGGGGGCGCTCCGACCTCAGTGACTGGCACTACTGCTTCTCCTGCCTGGGGTCTCTCCAGGGCTGAGACGGTGCTGGGGGGTGGGGGGTGGGGCAGCAGTAAAGGAGTGATGGTGGGGGGAGGGATGGACAGGGATAGCCTGCATCTTTCCTTATTCTCACCCCAGCAAAGAGAGCTGTCCCCTTTCCAAAGCAGGCTCTTGGGCAGAACTGCAAGGAGCCATCAGCATTAAACACTTCGAGCTGGAGCAAGCTGGAAAGGTTGAATCTGACCATGCGGACTCCACACTGACAAATGGTTCCTGTCGTTGAGGGCAACTGCAACTCTAGGAGTGGCTCTGCTTTGCTGAGCATGTGCCATGGGCCAGGCACCGGGGTGGTGCTTTCCGGATCTTACGACATCCTCAAGACAACACTGGGACATCGAGATACTTGGTCTCATTGTGCTGATGAAGAAATCAAGGTCCAGAGAAATAGGCAGCTTGCTCAAGGACATTTTTCTATTTCCCCCCAAACTCTATGCTATGACTCACCACACCAACTGCTACCCATCTTTGCTGCTGTGAGGAAAACTCCAGCCAAGCCCAAACAAACCCAAAGCAGGCAAGCCAGCAAGCTTGCCTTAGCCTTGTCCGTGCTCCCCTGGGGGGTGGGGGTGGGGAATTAAGAGAGCTTTGGATATTAAGACATTTTCCTTGGGAAATACCTCACATCTTTGATTTCTCTGATTGTGGCAGACACAAGGGATGGAAAAGACCCTCATACTTTTGCCAGTGGGCAGAACATAATTCACTGGGGTATAACACTTGTCTTTTGTCTGTGAAGACTTGGGCAGCTACAGAGCTACTAGTTGAGGCAGGGCACCTATAAGGTTTATCATCCAAGCCAGGACACTTCTGAGGAAAAGAGAGTGTTATTAATAATTATGCCAGAACAGGCATAAACTGGGACTGTGTGGGGCCAACTGGGATGTATGGTCACATTTGAATTTTGGCTTGTGGGATACACTTTCCCCAGAGGGTATGGGTAAAGGGAATAAGAAGAGGCTGTGACTTAGCTCTTCCCTGGAATCTCTCCCTAGTAGTCCAGCATCTTGGGGAATCTTCTGGTCTGCTAGGCCCTCTGTGCTAAAAAGAGAATTCAGAAGCTCAGCTCAGTGCTTCCCAGCTGAGCTTCTGGCAGGACAGACTTCCCAGACTCAGCTTGGGGCACTGGCCAGCTCACTACTCACTGCTTTCGGGCTTCAGTGTCATCCAGGGCTCCAGTTAGCGAGGTGGTCCCCTCCTTTCAGAAAGCCCCTTTTGTCTGAACTCCTTGACTCTGAAGCCAGATAAGAAGGTGGGAGGCAGGGGACCCTTTTGTCAAGGGATTAAGTGAACTCAATTGTACTGAGTTCTGGAAAACCCCATCGTGGCTTAGCAGTGAGAAGAGCCTCGAGCGTAGCTAATTCTCCTTTCTCTCATTCTTGGAGGTGGTTTCATCTCAGGATAGGGCCTCCCATCTCAGCTGGTTGTCTTTGGACTGCTGGACTTTATGACCCATTCCCGAAACATGGACGAGTGCCAGAGGGTAAACAAAGTCACAAAGTCACAGATCCTCCTCATGCTGTACCAGCAGCATGGCATGATACAAAGAGTGCCAGATGCCGGGTTGAGAAGGTTTGGGTCACTGACCCAGCTCTGCCATTTACCAGCTGTGTGACCTTAGGGAAGTCCCATATCCTCCTCGCTTTCCTCTGAGCCTTCTGCCTCCCTCACAGGCACTTCCGTTGCGATGCTGTGGGTGAAACCACTCTGTAAAGTGTGTCCACTCAGAGACTGGCCTCCTACATGGTGCTGGGACTTCCAGAAGGTAGTGTCATGAACCATCATGAAAGCCTGATGCTTAGGATAGAGTTGATGACTCAATGATCTAGTTCAGCTGTCTCGCTTTACAGAGGAGGAAATCCCAGCCCCGGAGTCTCTTTTCACAATCACCTAGCGCTGCATTGCTAATCCACCACCATGCGCCTTCCATTTGTGTGCTGGACCCTGCCCAGCAGCCGCTTCGGCCCCAGGACTTGATATTCCCTCTTCTCTCAGCTGTGCTCATGGACCAGTTTTAGAAGCCTAGGGGACTGAGCTGAGCCATTCCAGTCTATCCTGAAGCATCTTCACAGCTGGTGAGGATGTCAGAGCAGAGGAGCCAGTGGGTGGTCACGGTAATGGCTGTACCTCAGCGCCCCCTTCTCCTCAACATAGGGGTGGCAGGAGTGGAGGCATGCTAGGGCATAATGACATCAAGGTGTGGGGGCGGGGGGGGGGGTTCTTTCAGGTGTAAGTAGACCCCTAGGAAGAAGAACCTGGTCTGATCAGCTCTCCTGCCCCACACTGATGGACTTGGGCATGGAGGTACGTGTGTGTGTGGTTGTGAGTAACCTGGAAGTGTGTGTATGTGGGGGTGGAAGGATGGGCCATCAGGGCTAGGTCGTCGTGCCACCAAGTCCCTGAGGATGGCAGTGCTCTTGGGTGGCGCCTGGACCTCAAGTGAATTGCACCAGCCCGGCTTGGAAGCACGCCTGCCTGTAGACAGCTGTGACGTCTGCAGAGGCCAAGTGTGTCCTTGAGGTACACACCCAGGATCACCAGTGCTTAGGTGCTGAGTTGAGAGAGTGAGATGATAGAAGGGCTCCAGGGAAGACTCATTGGCTCTGAAGACCGAAAAACAATGACTTTTTGCACCCTGTTGCTTCCCTTTTTCTTACTGGCTTTCCTACCTCTTGGTTCTCAGGCAGATGTCAAAAAGGGGTCTAGATGTGGGGAGGGGCCCATCTCAGCCCTGGGTTAAAATGAGTGCCCTGTGGGGCCTGGCACCTGGGAAGAGCCCTCTCCTCGCCCCTCTCTTGCACCAGAGAAAACAGTAAATCAACATAGATGCCTTAGAGCTGCCTTGCCCTGGAGAAGCGAACACCATTAGAATGAGAGCGCCAACGAGAGCGAGAGCGAGCAAGCAGGCGCACAAGAGAACAGGTGGGTCTGCTCCCAGTTTGTACTGTGCGGTAGCCAAACACGCAGCCAGATGCACCTCTCATTCAGCATTTGCCGTGCTGCTCCATCCGGAGCGCATTTCCCAGGGGTTGCGGGGTGGAGGAGATTGAGTGAGGGGCAGAGAGCACACTGCTCCTTGTCTGACTATTCTGCCCAGGCAAGGTGCAGGCCCTTGGTGTCTCCACCAGGCAGGTGCCTGCTGAGCCGGGAACAGGGTCCCTGGCCAAGGATGCCATCACTGAACAAGCGCTAACTGCGCTGTGGCCACTGCCAGGTCTCCTGTTTCAGGGATCTCTGCCTCTCTAGGTGGGTCACCTCTTCTCACCTGGCAGCTCTCCAACAGCCTTTACACTACACCGGGTCCTTGGGGGGAGAAGTGGGGCTCAGCGTGACACAGACAGCTCCTACTTAGTTCACAGCATCTTTGAGTCTGGTTAGAAATGGTCTCGCTCCAGGACTCATCTCCTGGATGCGGTGGAGAGCTGTCTCAGTTGAGAGCAGCTGGGTTGGACCAAGTGGCCTTCTGGCTCCCGCAGAAACAGTCACTGAAAGAGTTAACCCAAGCCCTTCTCCCCCTCCCCTTTCCAGGGAAGCTTTGGTTTCCTGGGCCGTGGCCCCAGGCAGAAGTCCTAGTCCCCTCCCTTCTCGCACTGGATACTGGCACCGCCAAGTTCTGCCCGGGCTGAGTGCCAGGCTGGCGAGGTAGCCTGTGCCCCTTGATCAGAACCAGCTGGGCACAGAGAGGAGCGAGCAGCCCCTCCAGGTTCAACTCTCTGCAAAGGATGTATTTTACTCATGGCCGCCTGGGTTCTGTCCCTAAAGGGAAGGAAAGAGCCACATCCCACCGCCGCCCCCACCCTCTCGGCTTTCCTTCAGAACCTGGCAGACCTGGGGTCGGCAGAGGGCTGAGGAAATTGGGACAGGGGTCCCAAAATTCCATTTTCATCTCCTGGGGAGAGGCATGTGCGGGCGGGGGGGCTTTCCACCCCACTTTCAGCTTGTTTTGCCGTGTGCTGCAGGAGATGGGGGCGCGCGGCAGAGTGCAGGGCGTGCCAGGACCCTTACTCTAAATTAGAAGGGACCCTGAGGGAGGAGCAGGAGGTGGCCGAAGCGAAGACATGCGTTCCAGGGCTTTCTCCGAGAGGAATCGCCTTGTGTAGGGTCAGGCTTGGGAGGGCGAGGACCGTGAAGGCGGGACTGGGAAGAAGGGAAGAACCGGGCGACGCCGGGGAAGGTTCTCCTACCTGTAGGTCGGCCCCATAAAAGGCGGCCATGGACGCGTCGGCCACCAGCAGCGTCTCCACGAAGCGAGCTTCCGACACCAAGCGCTTGGTCCGACTCGTGGCCCCCAGGGCTGGTGGGAGCTCGCCGGCGCCGCCTGCCTCGTCGCCTTCGCCCTCGCCCCTTGCATCCTCATCCTCCCACTCGCTTTCCTGGAGGGCCCGCTCGGGGCCGTCGGGCGTTCCGGGCGCGGGGCCGGTCCCCCAGCGCTGCAGACGGTGCGGCCGCTCGAGGGGCCCCCCGGGGCGTTGCGGCTGCACCGTGAACTCCTCGCCGGCCAGGAGGAAGGCGCCGCGCAGCCCGCCGCACAGGCTCACGGCCGCCAGCGAGCCAGGCTCCCCGTTCACTGTGCCCGAGAAGAAGCAGCTGCGCACCCCGCGCGCGGCGCCGACCGGCCCGCGGGGCGCCCCGAGGCGCTGCACGCTGAAGGCGGGCGCCAGGAAGCGCGCGTCGGGCTCCAGGCGCAGCTCGAAGGCCCGGCCGAAGGCCGACAGGTGGACGCGGAGCTGGCCCGCGCTGCCCGTCCGCGGCGCCGGCACCACCAGCTCCCAGGCCGGGCCCTGAGCGCCGGCGCGGGCCGGGGCGCCGCGAGCCAGCGGCGGCAGCAACAGCAGCAGCAGGAGCGGCCAGCGGGGGCCGGCGGGGCCGCGGGGCATGGGGGCTGCGGGCGGCGGGGCGCGGGGCACTGGGAGGGCGGTGGGCGGCGAGCAGGTGCGGCCCGGGCGCCCGACGCTCGCCCGGGGCAGAGCGAGGCAATGATCGGTGCAGCCGCGAGGCGCAGGGTGGAGCCGCGGGGCGCCGGGAGCAGCGCGGGACCCCCGGAACCGTACTGGGCTCCAGGAGCAGCGCCGGGCGCCGATGCTGCGCGGGGTGCCGGGAGCAGCGCGGGGCCTCCTTGGGCCCGAGCGCCGCGCGCCGAGCGAGCAGCTGGAGCCGCGCGTCCTCCGCCCCTTTCCTGCGCCGCGCGCCGGCCCCTTCCCCGCCTTCTCCTCCTGCTCCTCCCCACCCCGCCAGCCCCGAGTGGGCTGCCGACCTCCGTATTTATACTTCCTTCCCGGCTTTGACATAAGAGGTTTATTTTTGATCTCTCACTATTCCCGTTTCCCCTCCCCTGGGATCAGAGAGAGAAACCGAAAAGAGGGAGCGAGAAAGGAGAAAAAAAATTGGACTAATGTAAAACCAATCGGGAGTCAGCGGGACCCGTCCTCCCCCGCCCCCCTCCCCTTAAGCGTCAGCTCCAACTTTTTTCCCCTTTACGCGCGCCCTCCTACGTTAACTCCTCCAGTGCTGGGCTGCAGCTCCCGGGGGAGATACTCCGGCCGCTCCGTCGTCTGGGCCAGGGGCGAGGACACATCAGCAGAGAAGCT
>JAQZBX010005156.1:46471-57627 GCA_029593785.1 Cabassous unicinctus
TGGGGGGGGGGGGGATACCACCCGGATCAAGCTGCAAGCGCTCTGTTACTGCCAAGTCCTGAGGCTCACCGGGCAGAGTGGTAAGCCCCGGCTACAAGCAGAGAGGTTGGCAGCAACGTGGGATCACCCCAGGGGAGAATTAGTGTTTCCCATGGAGCGAAACAGAACCCCAGGAACTGCATGCCTGGAGTCCCCAAACCTGTTTTCTCTTTTGGAACACTGCTCAGTTGCCTGGGGGGTTGGGGGGGCGGTGAGTGCTTCATGCGAGGTGATGGAAAGCTCCCTTTCCCTGCACTGCCCAGAGTTCCAGGTACAAATAAATGCATGTGAGGGTTTATTCATTCTGGTACCATGTGGCCAGTTCTCCCATGGGGGTAGACGAGATGGGCCTGGCACCCAGCAACCCAGGGATGGCAGGGTCTACAGGCTTCTCTTCCAATACATCACAGCTCTCAACATGTCTTGATGGCACAGCTTTGGATTGGATTCTGGATCTTCAAATACAGGTGCCAGAGTCACCCGTTTCTGCCTTTTCTCTGAGTTGTCAGTGTGGGAAATCCTTTGGGGGCATCACTTAAGAAATCCAGGACTCTTTGAAGTCCTTTCCCACCTCACTCACTCCCAGTTCTCTGCCTCCCCCACAGGCACTGACTGTTGAGGTCATCTCTGCTGCTTTTTTTAGCCCATCCATCTCTCCTGGGTAGCTGGTGAGTTTCAGAATTCATGTTACCTCCAGAGAGGAGGCTATCACAACCTCAAAAGCATTTTTGCTAAAACAGGATTCAGGGGAAGCCTTGCCTGGAGTTTTAGGAGACAATCCATTCCCTCCTAGTGTCCCTTCTCTCCGCTTTCTCAGAAACAGGGCAGGAAGGCTTAATTTGATGAAATGTTGCAGAATCTCCTTTCCTGGATAATTTACAGGGTAGGAATAACTTGAGTCTAGGATGTTTTTTGGGAAACACTTCTGGAGGGAGGGGAATTGGAAGAATGTCCTCTTCAACCTTTTTTCCAAAGATGAGCAAAGCGCCTCATCTCAGCACAACAGTGTACTAACCCTGGGACAATCTGACCTGGGCAGGCGAGGAATAATCCTATTTTCCTTCAGGGCTCTTAGGACGTTTCCATCATCAGTCTTTGCTTCTTGAAGCCCCTTAGTCCTCATTTTGCCAAGTAAGATTCCCGATTTTAAAAAGAGCAATGAGAGCCTATAGGTTTTCTTACTTTATCCTTTGTAAGCATCAGGGAAGAGTGGGATGAATGCAGTGTACAGCCATCTCCCCCACCTCCACTCTCCTGAATGCGTATTAATGGGGGGAAGTAGGAGATTTAACCAGACTAACAAGTCTTGAATGAATGTGGGGCCCTCTGATCTCCATTGGGAAGGCACTGGTCTCTGGAAATTTCTTTTTTTAATGAATGAAATGTTCCCAAGGGCAGTCCTTTGGAAGTTCTCTTTGGAGAGAGAAGTCAGTTGGCGAACCCTGGCCTTTATCCTGTCTCATTTCAACAACAACAGCAGCAGCAACAACAACAACAACAATTGTTGGCTGCCCCTATCCCCCTGTCCCCCGCCAGGGTTCACCCTCTGGGGGAAATGTGCCCTGCTGGTAAGGTAACTTCCAGGGTGGGTGGCACCTGCCACTTCCAATGCAACCACAAGGTGTCAGGCTTGCCTTAGCTATGATTAAACTGAGAGCCGGTGCGGCTGGGCCTAAAAAGGGTCTGTGGTTTATAGGGAAAGCCCATATAGAAATGGCAGATGAAAACAGTACCACAAAACAAACACCTACAAAGCAGCCAGTGAAAATCCCGGAAGGGTTTCCCAGGTTGCAGCTTCCCCTTGCCCCCCAATATATAATTACAGCAGGGGTTGTCAAACTACGGCCTGCAAGCTAAATCCCCCTGGCCGCCTGTCTACTAGCTAAGATTTTTTTTTTTTTATGGTTGGGAAAGAAAAAGAATAATAATATTTCATGACACTTAAGAATTGTATGAAATTCAAAATTCTGTGTCCATAAATAAATTCATATTGGAATGCAGCCACACCATTCATTTACGTACTGGGTGAGTTTACGCTACCAAGTTGACTAAGCTTAAAAAATTTACTGTCTGGTCCTTTAGAGAAAAACGTTTGCTGACTCCTGAATTACGATAAAGCAGCATTAATTTCAATTCCTCAAATTTTGGATGTGGGATTACTTGGGCTCCGTGTATATGGTTCTTATGGAATAAGAAGCTTCAAAGCAATTAGGAAGGGGAAACTAGATGGAAAATTAAAATAAAAATATCTTTATTATGTCCTTAATTCTGTACCTAGAAATTAATCCTTATTTAACTAGTCCTTAAATAATCAAAGAACTTTTATGTTTATGGTGTCTATTAAGTTTAAGCTTTCAATGAAGTTACCCTATTTCTTAGTTTATAACTAGAATTACATATAGAATACATCATAAATTTATAGTGGTTACTAGGCTCTGGTATTCTATAGAATTCTAGACTCTTTAAGACTGGAAAAGACATCTAATCTAGCCTACTCCCACCCACATTTGCAGAGAAGAAACAGAAATCCAGAAGTTTCAGTGTCTTGCTCAAAGTCACATAATTAGTGGTGTATTTCCCACCCCAAATATTATGGTACCCCTCCATGAGGAGTCCCATTGACTCAATGCGTAAGCACAAACAAGTGTTTCTATGTGCACGTACATTTCTTTTCTAAAGAAAGTGTGTTGCTTTAAAATTATATTTGCAATCCATACTTTCTCCTTAACATTGAGTGCTTACTATGGGCCGAGCATTGCTCTAAGCACGTTTCCATTTAATTTAATCTTCATTTAATCCTCAGTAATTATCACTTCTATCTTTCAAGGCCTTGCTGTGGTCCAGGTACTGCGCTGAACAGCTCCCAAACATCATCTCCCACCATCATCACGGCAACCCAGTGTAAACACATATTACCGATGAGGAAAGAAGGTTCAGTAACTTGCTTGGGGTTGACCAGGTAATAAGTGGTGGAGAGAGAATTCTTAGCTCAGGTCAGATTCATTAACATGCCAACAAAATATTTTTCTGGTAAGATTGTCCTACACTGAATTAGTTTCCCTTGGAATAGAACCAAAGATGAAATCATCGGATTTCAGAGCTGGAGGGACAGACAGAGTTCACCTAAGCGGATCTCCTTCAGGCTGGTGCATCTTTATAGCTCTCAAACGGAATGAATAGCTCTTCCCAAAAGCCATTTACAGCACTTACATATAAATGCATTTGTTTCTTTCTAAACAAAACACAGTTCCTGTCAATTTTCTAGAATGTTGGCTACTGTGCCATGCCTGTGACCCAACCCCCTACAGCCTGCTGAGAACACATCCTAGGCTGGCCATGCTTGAGTTTTAGCACGTGTGCTGATGTTTGCCTTGTATTCCTTTGATGTGCAGGTCTTTGTGATAGACGTGTCTATGTAGGCAAGCATTCTGTGTCTTCTTTATCTGCTTAATTCTTTCATGGCCCTAAATATCCTTTCTTTTGGAACTTTTGGAGCATTACTGAGTATTTGCGAAACCATTCATTCATATTCTCGAGCCCACTTTAAGTTCAATCCCCTAGCTTCCGTGAAGTGCCAGGTCCTCTGATTACTTTTCCTACTTTCCTTTGGCTGCTCTGGCATTCCCAGAGAAAGCCTTAATTAGCACGCCACCAGTCCTGTCAGCTATACCATTGATGGCCAGATCCAGTACAAACATTCGTGCAATATTGACATTGACTTTTGCTTGCTAAAGGGATTTTTTAATTGATTCAAATACATTGAGAAACACACACACACACACACACACACACACACACACACGGACACTTTTTGTTCTTGCTGTTTGTATGATCAGTGACCAACTGGCAATTTTAGTGACCAACTGACCAATACGGGGCTCAGGCCTGGGTGGTCTAATATGAGCAAGACACATGGGTAAGTTGTCCAGGAGTCCACATGAAATGCACCTGTGCGGTCTAGTGTAACTGGCCAATAAGAGCCACTTGCACATTTGTGAGGGTTACACGTCATCAGAACCGCCATGGTGATGACAACAAAGAGGTGTGGGCGTGCATGCCTGACCACTTTATGGCCAGCAGGTGTCACTGTTGGAATTTGGGCTTGATCCTCTTTTTAAAAAATTACTTTCAGAGACACTTTTTCAAAAGGTAGAAATCTCTACTATCAGGGCATGCAAGTCCGAGAAAGCAATCCTTCAAAGCTGGACAAATAAAACAGTGACGTGGTCATCAGATTTCTTGCAATTCTTGGACACATTTGCAGGAGTCATCCCTGTGTCTTGTTGAACACAACTTGGGTCTCTCCCCTTCCTATAGCCCTTTTTTTTTACCTTGACTTTTTCACCTTTATCAGATCAATTTCTCTCGATTCAAAGGATCAGGCAGGCTGGGGGAGCTGGCCAAGCTGAGCTGTCTCCAGGGTCTGGGATCACCTTAATCATGAGAATAGTTTAGTTTCTCTCTACCCCGGGCAATTCTTAACCCAAACAATACATTTTCCCCAAATCTTTGCTGTTGATTTCAACCACCAGATGGGAGTCTCACCACATTCCTTTTATAGCTGATGTAAGAAAAGGGTCTGAAGTTGCTCTAAGTGATTGGTCTAAACATTTCCAATAATATATTTTTCTTAGGGGTGTATCAATTAGCAAAGCTGCATCCTATTCTCCATGTTTTAGAAGGGAAGGAAAGAGGGAGGAAGGGAAGGAGCTGGGATCTTCAGAATGAAGGGCAATTTTGCAGAGCAGTTGACCTGTCTATTCAAGGCTATCGAGGAACTTATACCTTAAACTAGGAATAACAGGAGGAAGTGCTGTCCTTTGACTCAATGCCTGAGCACAATCGAGCGTTTCTATGTGCACGTACTTGTCATATATCCAGTTTTTACAAATGACATTATGTATTCACAGGGAGTTAGAATATGAAGTGCTAAGAAGAGTACGGGGCACATAGCAAGCACTATATAAAATGTTATTTTCTAACATCATCATCATCATCATCTCCCACCTGACCTGGTAGAATAGTTAGTTGTAAGGAAGTTGAGGAAAACAAGAAGAAGGTATTCTGTAGATGTATGTGTTTTAGCATCTGTCCGTGCAAGGAATAATAACCTTGTTTTTGACCTGTTAGGTACTTTCTGGCACTATTGAGGTGGATACATGTAAATAAATCCCTGGCAGTGATGGGGACAGAAATGCCGATTCAGAAGCCAAATGTAGTGACGGTATAATTGAAGCTGTGAGTGGGAGTGCATTCGGCTTTACGAATATCTGAAATTTGGGGTTCTCCGTCTTCCCTGTTTCAAGTCTACCCATCTTTGCAGGTTGCCCTCTTCCTCCACTTTTCTCTCTTTCCACCCTTCGAGGATCATGGGGGAAAGATGTCCCTCTAATCACTCCTGATGTCTCCTTTCCCTTTACCCCTGGGCCTCCCCCAAAGCAGCAGGCACGCTTGGGTTTCCTTTATGGAATGTAGGGACTTTCACCCAGATTGGGCCCAATGATTTCCACGGGTCCTCCCGTTGGCCCAGTGGGAGATTCGGGGCCAAGGATGGGGTTCTCAGCTCCGTGTCCTCTCCACATCACATTGCCTTCCCCTCTCTCATAAAGAGCTAAAACTGGGCCTGTGAGTTCGAGTGCTGTGGCCAAGGCCACAGAGCTGTCTGCAGGCAAGCTGTCATGGGATCCAGGCCCGAGGAGCAGAGCGGGGACTCGCTGCTTGTATTTCAGCATCACCTGAACCCAACTGAGCCAGCTGTCTTCATTCGGACCTCTTCCTCTTTGTTTATTTGGTTTTCTTATTCAGTTAAAAAAAAAAACCTTCCACTATGGAGGCATTCAAAGTGTTTGACTTTGGGCATATTTAGTGACTTACAAATGAGTGTTTCACCCTGTGTGAAACTGTCTAAGAATGTGAAGGTATCGTCGCGTTGCCTTCAAAGATGAAGGAGAGAAAGGAAAGGGCTTGGTCTTAGGAAGAGAGTGGGACTTAGGGTACAATGTGGCAGGGGTGGAAGGGGAAGGGGTGGGGATGGACATGGCTGATGCACTTGCGTGGAAAAGCATTTTAGTTAGCATCATGCTTCCCACTTTGAAGGCTTTTTTCATATCTTGCCACATGCATGTGTGTGTGTGTACATATTCTGGTGGGATGGAGGGAGAAGTGGTAAACCTTTTCCATTTCTCCTTTTCCTTATATTTCTTCTCTTGTTCCCATCTGTGGGGCTCCCTCCCCAGGCTTCTCTTGTCTCTTTGGAATTTAGGCAATTTTCTCCTCTTTCTGAATTTTTCTTCTTTCCTCCTTTTCTTTCTCATCTCCTCACTTTCTGTGTTTACATTCTCAGTAAGTAATTACATAAACCTATTCAGCATCTTAAATGGACCTAGGCATTGGGGGCAAAGAAATGCAAAAGACAATTTCCATGTTTTGATCATCTCTTTCATCAAGACAGCTCTTCTGATCAAAGAAAATTTAAATAACCAAATAATATCTATCTAAAAGTATAGGCAAAAAGCCTGGTATACAGAATAGGAATTCAATAAACATTTATTGATTGAATTAGTTAATTAATAAGTTATCAGAGTTCAGAGAAGGTAGTCATACCTGTGTTTTGGTGG
This sequence comes from Cabassous unicinctus, assembly GCA_029593785.1. Taxonomy (NCBI): domain Eukaryota; kingdom Metazoa; phylum Chordata; class Mammalia; order Cingulata; family Chlamyphoridae; genus Cabassous; species Cabassous unicinctus. The sequence continues at coordinate 53,128 of JAQZBX010005156.1, forward strand.
GCACAGATCAGGTTGGGAAAAGTTTCATTGGAGATATATATATATTTCTATTGGTTGTGTCATTGTCTTTTTGGTGTGTTGCCTCTCTCCATGCTGGTCTGGGACTCTTTTTTCTTTTTTTACCAGGAGGTCTTGGGGATCAAACCTGGGTTCTTCATATGGTAAACGGGAGCTCAATTGCTTGAGTGACAGCTGCTTCCCTGGAGTAATATTTTTATTGGATTTTGATAAATAAGTAGAAGTTCTCCAGTAGGAGGAAAAATCATTTCAGAAAGGTGGATTGAGATATTTACACACATACATGTATCAATCCACAGGTATATGCCATATAGATACACATAAATACACACACATATATACATGTATAATATATAGAGTGACCCACTTAGACATGACATTCACACACATACATCTTGATATATAGATATGGTATTTACATATATCATAGATGCATAGGCATGGAGACATTAAAGCCTAGTGTATTTGGGAAAGGAAGGGACTGCAGCAAGTCTAGCAAGTCTGGAGTGTCAGACAGTGCCAAGTGGGAAGCCGTCCATCTGGGAAAAGTCATTTGGGGGGAGCGGATGTGGCTCAAGCGGTCGAGTGCCTGTCTCCCACATGGGAAGCCCCCAGTGCCTCCTGAAAGAACAAAAACAACAACAAGCAAAAAAAAAACAAAAGAAGAAACCAACTCAGGGAAGCCGATGTGGCTCAGTGGTTGGCCGCTGGCTTCCCACATACAAGGTCCCGGGTTTAATCCCTGCCCCCAGTACCTCAAAAAAAAAAAAAAGTCAGTTGCGGCCACTGTGTGAACAGGCATACCTGTTACCCTGGATCCTGTGAGTTTTCTTCCAGATGCACTACAAACCCGTGAAAGAATTTTAAGTAGGGAAATGACATGACACATCTAGCAATTATGTACAGTAAGGCTGGCATTAGGGGCACTATTGGAATAATGGGACCCGCTAAGACCTGATTTCAAGAGATGACGTGGGCCTGAGCCAAAGAAGTGGCTGTGGAGGTGGACAGGATCCACTGGGGCCTTTCGGAATTCTGAGTGAGTACATGCTAGACTGGTGGTACACGTGGGACCAGGTGCAGGGAGGAGGTTGAGAGGTGGGGCGAAGGGAGGTGCCATCGGCTGAGTTGAGGAAAATAGGAGAAAGGATGTAATGTGTCTATGTATGTCGTTTGGGGGTCTGTCCATGTGGGAAATAATAAGCTTTGTTTTTGGCCTAGGGACCTTGGGGACTGTCAGCTGAGGTGGATACATGTAAATGAAGCTCAGGCAGTAATGGGGACAGAAATGCACATTATGAATATCACATTATGAGTATCTGTGAAATTTGGGATACTCTGTCTTTCCTTTTTAAAGTCTACCAATCTTTGCAGGTTTCCCTATTTCTCCACTTTTTTTCTCTTTCCACCCTTCTAGGCGCACGGGGGAAAGCTGCCCCTCCAATTATTCCTGCTGTCCCCTCTCCCATAGTGACTTTCACCGATTGGGCTCTGAGGTCTACACGTGTCCCCACGTTGGTCTGATGGCTGATTCAAAATGTCAGGGTGGGATGTCCCGAAGAAGGAGATTCTTGGCTAACTTGGGGAGAAAAGGTGGAAACTTGAATTGAGTGACTTGACTTTTGGAGCCTCCCCAACCAGAGCTTGAAAGTATTGGACAAGTTAAGGGGCTGCTCCTGCCAGGTTGGCTAAGAAGTGACATTACTGGATTCCATCACGTCTTGGCTCTGAACCACTAGGGACAAGGGAGGCTGCGCAGAGGTGCAGGGAAGAGGTAGTGAGGGGAGGCAAAACACGGAAGGACTTTATGAAGGAGATAACATCTGGCTTTCCAACAGAGCATTGGGGAACCCAAAGTGAGAGAACAGGGGTTTCTGCTGGGAGGAGTGCCTGAGCTGGGGCAGCCAGAAGCAGCTTTTCTCCTACTACAAGCCTGGGTCTGGGGCTAATGTTATGTTCTTTTTACTTAAATACTTGAGTGTTCTACCCTCTAATTTTGAATGTCCTTGAAGATCAGAGAAAACTCACATCTTTGAGCCTCATGGACGTTGGGTTGTGGAGGCTCAGTTGGAAGTTTCCTCTGCCACTTTTGTCTTACTGCTCTCATCTCTGTTGTTGCCTGGAGTGAGGCAATGCACATTGACTCTAGGTTAATAAAAGATAGGATCAGATGAGGTACGGATTCTACAAAGCATTTCTAAATCCTATGTTGGACAAAAAACTTGAGGGCACTAGCTTGATAATTGGAAGCCCCGCCCCCCCCTTGGTGCTGTCCGGGTTAGGAAGCGCGATGGTTGACAGCAGGATGAATAGGAAGCTATCAGTTGCTGCGCAGGCGGCTTGTCTTGGGGTGCTCGTTTTTGAGAATTACGCCCCCTAACGCTGGGCTGTGCACAACCTGCACAACGGTTAATGGTGTCCCTGGCTGGGAAGGTCTTTCTGTCACTCCTTTCTCCCTTTCCCCCTCGTAAAAGCCCTCCTTTTTTTGGCTGTAGTCTGAAATCCTACCATTGGAACTTTGTTCTGAAAAGAGACTTTGATCCTTTTAAGGTATAGATATATATAAAAGGGAAACATTAAAAATCTGTTATCCGTTATTTTTACCTTAGTGTAAATGATGGCCCTGGCAGCACATTTTGAGAAATGGGAGTGAGGATGCATGAAAAGAATGAGAGAGAGCAACTGAGAGCGAGGTAGTGGGGTGGGGCCAAGGTCGGGAACGTGGAGGGTGGAGGGGCAGGGGTGTGGTCAGGAAGGGTTTGAAGCCTCTGGGTTTCCACAGGCTCAATGCCTACCCCAGAATTTTACATAGATGAAGACAGAGCGAGCCTGCTGCTCACCTCAGGCTTTCTTGGCAGAGCAAATCAAATAAATTGCAAACTCATGAAGGGCAAATGCTGTTTCATACTTTGTCATGACAACAGTCTCAAATAATGCCATTCACTCCGTGGGCTCACTTGTCCTAATGAATGATAATAAGGACATCCTTCCTATTTCATAAATAAAGGATTTAAAGCCCCAGGAGACCAGGCGGTTCAGCTAGCATCTCCAAATAAACCAGCATGTGATGGAGCCGGGACTGGGTCCTGGCTTGAGCCTCGGTAATTTGGGGAAGTGAGCTGGACGGCTCCTGCTCTCTTTTCTCAGTCATATAAGGGCTGGTGTTTCAGGCACAGGTGCTGGCTCAGCCCCATATGACTTTATTTTCCCAACTCACTCTCTGTGTGAGAGGAGACCTTGCCTCTTCTTTGACGTGAGCAGGGCTTGCTGAACCTGTAGGAGTTGGGGATCAGGCTTCTGAGAGGCTGCGTTTCTTCTGAAGTCGTATGCATTTGTGTGTGCACATGTGCCTGGTGTTTTCCAGGGGCAAGTTCCATGGTGCTTATGATATTCTCAAAGTCACTCCAATGGCTAAGAATTGCTGCATTGGAGCAAACTGTGATCTCTGTCGGACCCAGAGTAGGCTGAGCTTAAAGGCAACCTCACTGGATTCTTATAAATTCTATTTAAATGAATTTGTGAGTATGAATACAAGCAGTGTCTGTGTGTGGAAGAAAGATGGGAGAAGATCTCTAGATGGATGGGAGTCAATAATAGCACAGGAGGGGGCACCCATGATGTGAATGAGAAGGAATCGTGTGCAGGTAGACAGTTTTGTGGGAAAAAAGGCAGCTGCAGTTCAGGGGCAACAGCCCTGGGCTGGGATTTACAGCTGGATGCGTTTTCCCATCTTCCTTCTGCTACTCACCAACAAGAGGGGTTTCCATAAGTCACTTAACCTCTTGCAGTCTTAGTTCTTCTGACGCAAAGTGGAGATATTATTAATTCCTGCCCTCCCCTTCTGCTACACATCCCCACCTGGGGCCAGTGTTTTTGTGAGGACAAAATGGGCTACGCCAGTCAGTGCTTATTAATCACAGGAGTTGTGTTCTATAAAGTAACCTGGAATATTGAATCCATGAATACTGAACCACTGCCCTTATGGGAAACCCAGGTTTAGGTTCCTGGGAGTCTCTGGTCACATTTTGACAACAGAACAATATTTAACCTTGTTTTATGTGCCTTTCTGTTTAAAGGCGCAAATCTTTTGCTTCCTCCTTAAACTTATATACAATAGGAAGTTCTTTGCTTCCCCAGCTTTTTAGAGGCTGCCTCCATTTAACTCTATCAAGAAACAGTAGCATGCTTTCAGAACATTTTAGAGCAACATAAATTTAAGCAAGTTTAATCATAAATTGCATTGGGAGGCAGCTAATTAGAGCTCATTAAATAAGGTGTTGATTCATTAACGTTGAGCTCATAGCCAAAAGCACTATAACTCATGTCTGAATGATGCTTATCTAACACATTATTTTCTCTGGAAGTCATGACACAGCCCTCTTGCACTTAAGAACACTAGACAGCAATTCTGCACTACACTTGTGGGTCATTTTAAACAGTGCACTCACAAACAAAAAGCACAAAAATGCAAAAAAAAAAAAA
>JAQZBX010005157.1:0-57416 GCA_029593785.1 Cabassous unicinctus
ACAAAAAAAAAAAAAAGAAAATTACAGACCAATATCTCTAATGAATAAAGACACAAAAATCTTCAACAAAATATTTGCAAACAGAACCCAAAAGCACATAAAAATAATTATACACCATGGTCAATTGGGTTTTATCCTAGGTATGCAAGGGTGGTCCAACACAAGAAAATCAATTAGCACAATAAACCATATTGATATTGAAGAAAAAAAAATCAGGTGATCTTTTTGATAGATGCAGAAAAGGCATTTGACAAAACACAGCACCCTTTATTTATAAAAACACTCCAAGAGATAGGAATAGAAGGAATCTTTCTCAATATGGCAAAGTTCGTATATGAAAAACATACAGACAGCATTGTACTCAATGGTAAAAGACCAAAATCTTTCCTGCTGAGATCAAGAAGAAGAATAGGATGCTCCCTATGAACATTATTACACAATATTGTGCTAGAAGATATAGCTAGAGCAATTAGGCTAGACAAAGAAATAAAAGCACCCAAATAGGAAAGGAAGAAGTAAAACTTTCAATATTCACTGATGACATGATCTTATATCTAGAAAAGCCTGAAAAATCCACAACAAAACTACTAGAATTCATAAAATAGTCCAGCAAATTGGAGGGATACAAGGTTAATGTGTGAAAATCAATAGTGTTTCTATAAGCTACTGATGTGCAATCTGAGGAGGAAAGCAAAAATATCATCAATTTATAATAGCATCTAAAACAATAAAATAATTTGGAATAAACTTAACCTAGGATATAAAGGACCTTTAATCAGAAAACTGCAAAACAGTTCTAAAAGAAACTGAAGAAGACAAATAAATGGAAGATAATCAATATTCATGGATTGGAAGACTAAATGTTGTCAAGATGTCAATTCTACCAAAAGTGATTTACAGATTCAACACAATCCCAATAAAAACCCCAACAGTCTTTATTGCAGAAATCAAAAAGTCAATAATCAAATTTATTTGGAAGGGTAAGGAACCCAGAATGCAGAAAAATATTTTTAAAAAGAAGAACAAAGTTTGAGGACTCTCACTTCCTGACCTTAAAGCATATTACTTAGCTTCAGTGATAAAAACAGCATAATACTAGCAAAAGGAACAACAGATTGACCAATGGAACCAAATCAAGAACTCAGAAATCGACCCTCTCATCTTCAGTCAAGAGATTTTAACAAGGCTATTAAGCCCATCCAGCTGGGCCAGAATAGTCTATTCAACAAAATGATGCTGGGAGAACTGAATAGTTATATCCAAAAGAAAGAAAGAGTACTCATATTTCACACCTTATACAAAAATTAAATCAAAATGGATCAAGGACTTAAATATAAAAACAAAAACCATAAAACTCCTAAAAGAAAATGTAGGAACATATCTTCAAGATCTTGTGGTAAGCTGCAGTTTCTTAAAAATGCCCAAAGCTTAAGCAACAAAAGAAAAACTAGATAAATAAGACCTCCTCAAAATTCAACACTTCTGCACTTCAAAGGACTTTGCTGAAAGGGTGAAAAGGCAGCTGACTCAATGAAAGAAAATATTTTGTAATCACATATCTGATAAGAGTTTAGTATCTGTGATATATAAGGAGATCATAGCACTCAATGATAAAAACAAAGTATCCAATTAAAAAATGGACAAAGGATTTGAAAAGAAAACTATCCAAATAAGAAATACAAATGGCAAAGAAACACATGAAAAAATGGTCAACATCACTAGGAATTAAGGAGATACAAATCAAAATTACAATGAGATATCATTTCACACCTATTAGACTGGCCACAATTAAAAAGCTGGAAAACTGTAAATGTTGAAGAGGATATGGAGAGATATGAATGCTTATTCACTGTTGGGAATGTAGAATTGTACAGCCACTGTGAAGGACAGTTTGGCAGTTGCTAAAGAAGTTGAATATAGACTTGCCATTGGACCCGGCAATACCATTGCTTGGTACATTCCCCAAAGAACTGAAAGCAGTGACATGAATAGATATCTGCACACTGATATTCATAGCAACATTATTCACGATAGGCAAAAGTTGGAAAAAACCAAGGTGTCCATCAACTGATGAATGGATAAACAAATTGTGTAGTATAAACACAATGGACTCTTATGCAGTGGTAAGAAGAAATGAGGTAGTGAAACATATGAAAACATGGATGCACCTGGAGGACATTATGTTAAGTGAAGCAAAACTTATTTTAACAACCTAATTTATTTCTCTTCTTTCCTTCATTTTTTTGTATTCTGACTTCAGTTACTTTTCTTTCATTGTGCCATTCATCACCATCAGGTCCATTTTCCTTTTATGTATGTTTACAATTTCTTCAGTATGTTCCCCCAGTGTCCTCTTAATATCCTTTATCTCTTCCTTAACTTCATTAAGTTGATTCATGATATTAGTTTGAACATCTGTGATTCGTTGTTCCACATTCTGCATCTCCTCCTGATTTTAGTTTGTTCATTAGACTGGGCCATGTCTTCCTGTTTCTTATTATGGCTTGTAATTTTTTGATGCTGTCTAGGCATCTGTTTATCTTGATTGGCTTATTTTGTTTGTTAGCTTCTCTTTCTACTCTATGGCTTATTTTGTTATTTCTTTGTCTGTGGTAAGGTTGATACTTGTAATTTGGTACATTTTCTTCTATATCCTTGCAGTTGTCAGTATTCCCATGAAAAAAATTTAGGACCAGAGAAAAGGAAAGAGCTAAGAAGTGAAAAATAACAATATTAATTATATAAATGCCTACATCAAAAAGGAAGAATGAACTAAAATCAAAGACCTAACTGCACACCTGGAGGAATTAGATAATCAACAATAAACTAACCCAAAAGCAAGTGAAAAGAAGGAGCAAAGATTAGAGCAGAGATAAATGAAATTGAAATAAAGAAAGCACTAGAAGAAAATTAACAACAAAAAGCTGATTCTTTGAAGAGATTAATAAAATTGACAAACACTTATCTAGACTAACAGAGGAAAAAAAGAGAGAAAATGCAAAAACATAAAATAAGAAATGATGAAGGAGATATCACCACTGACACCACAGAAATGAAGACTATCATAAGAGAATACATTGAAAAATTATATGCCAACTAGGTGGATAATTTAGAGGAAATGGACAAATTCCTAGAAACACACAAGCAGCTTACATTAACAAAAGAAGAAATTGATGAAATCAACAGAACATTCACAAGTAACAAGAAAGAATTAAACATCAAAAACCTCCCAAATAAGAGCCAATGAACAAATGGCTTCAAAGGTGAATTCTACCAAACATTTCAGAAAAAACTAATATCAATCTTGCTTTAACTTTTCAAAAAAATAAAAGTGGAAGGATCATTCCCTAACTCATTCTATGATGCCAACTTCACTCTAATTCCACAGCCAAACAAAGATGCCACAAGAAAAAAAAACTGTAGACCAATCTCCTCAATGAACTTAGTTGATAAAATCCTCAAGAAAATATTCCATAATCGTATTCAACAAGAAATCAAATGAATTATACACTGTGACCAAGTGGATTTCATCTCTTGTATGTGAGGATGGTTCAATGTAAGAAAATCAATCAATGTAATATACCATATAAAATGATTGAAATTTTTAAAAAATCACATCATCATTTATATAGATGCAGAAAAAGCACTTGAAAAAATACAGCATCCTTTCCTGAAAAAAAACTTCAAAAGACAGGTATAGAAGGAAACTATCTCAACAAGATTAAAAAAAGTGTATATATGAAAAACCCAAAGCTAACATCGTATTCAATATTGAAATCCTAAAAGACTTCCCTGTAGGATCTGGAACAAGACAACAATGCCCAATTTTACTGCTCTTATTTATCATTGTGTTAGACATACTTGCTCAAGCACTTCAGCAAGAAAAAGATATAAAAGCATCCAAATTGGAAAAGAAGAAGTAAAATTTTCACTCTTTACAGATGACGTGATCCTATTCGTAGAAAGTCCTGAGAAAACTACATTAAAGCTCTTAGAGATTCTAAATGAATTCATAAAAGTGTCAGGTTATAAGAACAGTGTGCAAAAAACAGTAGAATTTCTGTCCACCAATAATTAGCAATCTGAGGGGAAATTAAGAGAAAATTACCATTTACAATAACAACTAAAAGAAACAAATACCTAGGAATAAATTTAACTAAAGATGTAAATGACTTGTATGCAGAAAACTACACAACACTGGTACAGGAAATCAAAGATTACCTAAATGAATGGAATAATATTCCCTGTTCATGGATAGGAAGACTAACAATCATTAAGATGTCTAACCTACCCAAACTGATTTACAGACTTAACACAATCCCAATAAAAATTATGACAGCAATTTTTACTGAATTGGAAAAGCTAACAATGAATTTTATTTGGAAGGGCAGGGGCCCCAAATAGCCAAAGATATATTGAAAAAGAAAAATGAATTTGGAAGAATCTCACTACCTGACTTTAAAACATGGTACAAGGTTACAGTAATCAAAACTTTGTGGTTTTGGCACAAGGATCTACCTACTGACCAATGGACTCGACCTGTGAGTTCTGACATAGATCCTCACATATACAGTAAACTGATATTAAACAAGGTGACCAAGCCCATTCAACTGGGAGAAAATGGCCTCTTCAACAAATGGTGCTTGGATAAATGGATATCCATAGCTAAAAGAATGAGAGAGGAACACAATTTCATACATTATACAAAAATTAATTCAAGATGGATCAAAGATTTAAATACAAGAACCAAGAACATGAGATCTTGGAAGATAATGTAGGGAAGCATATATAGGATCTTGTATTAGGAAATGGTTATGTGAACTTTATATCCAAAGCATGGGTAATGGAAAAAAAAAAAAAAAGATAAATGGGTCATCCTCAAAATTAAAAACTTTTGCACTTCAAAGGAGTTTGTCAAGTAAGTGAAAAGGCAGCCTATCCAGTAGGTGAAAATATTGGTTAGCCATATATCTGTTAATTGTCTAATATCCAGTATATATTAAGAAGTCCTTCAGCTCAAAAATAAAAAGACATACAACCCATTTAAAAAACAGGCAAATGATTTGAATAGACACTTTTCCAAAGAAGAAACAAAAATGGATAAATAGCACATAAAAAGATGCTCAACATCACTAGTTATTAGGGAAATGCAAATCAAAACTTCAATGGGATATCCTCTTACACCCATTAGACTGGCAGTTATTAGAAAAACAGAGTACTACAAGTGTTGTTGAGGATGTGGAAGAATGGGAACTCTTATCTACTGCTTATGGGAATGTAGAGTGGTGAAGCCATTGTGGAGGACAGTTTGTCAGTTCCTCAGATAACTAACTATAGAATGGCCATATGATCCAGCAATCCCACTGCAGGGTATATATCCAGAATAATTGAAAGCATGGAAACCAACAGTATAAGCACACCAATGTTCATAGGAGAATTATTCACTATTGCCAAATGTTGGAAACAACCCAAATATCCATCAAGAGATGACTTGATAAACAAATTGTGGTATATACATATAATAGAATATTATTCAGTTGTAAGAAGGAATGCAGTATTAACACATGGGATAGCACAGATGGATGCATCTTTAAGACCTTTGGTTGAATGAAAGAAGCCAGGCACTGAAGGACATGTATTACATGACCTAAATGATATGAATTAAGCAAATTCAGAAGACTCAGAGAACTAGAGTCTGGAATATAGGTTTACAGGAGTTACAAAGGGAGTAGACTGTTGTGAGCAAATTTCCATATGGGCAGAATCTATGATAATTTGGAAGGGTGTAGTTGTGTAGTGGATGTGCATGACAGTGGTGCAGTAATGTTATTGGGCTGGGCAGTGCTGGACTGTAAGGGAGATAGTGTGGGAATATTGGTTTTGACTGTCCATTGAACTGAGGGGAGTGTTGGTGAAGGGAGCAGGTGAACTCTGGGGATTTATGGGTGTGTGGTTAAAACTACAATGTTTGAGGTATTCTTTTGGAAGGTATAGTAGGTGAAGGATATTAGTTTAGGGTGCTGGATGTGGGGAACATGCAGTACAGGGCACACCTTGAACAGGCTTCTAGGGAGTATGTGAGTTCATCTTGTCATAGTGTGTTTTGTCAGTGGGTGGAGATGGACATATTGAGCATGAATGTGTTGGACTCCCATCCTGTGGAGTCCTGCTATGTTCTTAAATGGAGGGTTGGGAATCTCTTGAGAGCATAGGCAGTGCCTAAAAGGGGAAGACAGACCAGTATGTCAAGCCCTCAACGTTGTTGCAAGTAACTATGAATCTTGTTCTTCAAGGATTGAAGCCTGGGGCTTGCCATGGATCTGGAGGGGAGGCAGGGGGAGGAATAGAATAGATGAAATATGGGACATTTTGGGGGCAATGGAACTGTTCTACATGATCTTGCAATGGTGGATACAGGCCATGTTATATTTCATCAAAATTATAAAAGTGTATTGTCCAAAATGTAAACCATAATGCAAATCATTGGCCATGGTTAGGAGCTTTGTTTCAATATTCATACATCAATTATAACAAATGTATCACCCACATATAAAATGTTATTAATAGGGAGAGGGGAACCAGGGGAGGATGTTGGGTATATGGGAATCCCCTATATTCTGTATGTGAATTTTCTGTAACCTAAATCTTCTTTAAAGACAAAATGAAAAAAGTAGGACACTGGGGTAATAAATGGTAGAAAATGTCACTGTACATACAAGACAAAAGCTCTTATAATGATGAAAGACATAATGGAATTTCTTATTTTTTTAATTTTTTATTATTTTTTATAATTCTAAAATTGTTATAAAATTCTTTTGTATTTTATTGTTATTTTTTAAAGTATCATTATTATTTCATTTTCTTATTAATTGTATTTGGTTATTTTGTTGGCTTTATTTTTGAAGAAGTTTTGGATCACAGAAGTGTTACAACTTGGGCAGAGGAGGATCATTGGTGCAGCATGTCAGTGATGAGGGGTGCATGGGAAGAGGTTCACCTGGGGAATGCCTATAAAGCACATAAATGTGCTCAAGTGTTCATGGGACATTGTCACGATGGGTGGAGATTCACACAATAACCAAAAGAATATCAAATTCCCATCCTGGGTTCAAATCAGTGAGGTCATATACAAATATTCGTATGGTGAAAAATTTTGATTTTTACCAACAATAAAAAAAAAAATTCCCATCCTGGGGAGCTCCACCACATTCTCTAATGGGACAGCAAGAATATCCCAAGGACATTGGCAGTGACTAGTGAGTTAGGGTGGACCATTGATGGGTCCTTGATATTGATGACTGTACATATGAGCCTTTACTTTTGAAATTAAAACTTAGCCTAGTATTACAGGGTGTTTAAGGTTTACTGCTTGAGAGCCAACTTGTTGCTCAAATGTGGCCACTCTCTAAGCCAAACTCACCATATAAATGCATAACCTTCCCTCCAGCATGGGACATGACTCCCGGGGATGAGACCCCCCGGCACTGAGGGATTATTTTCAAGCACTGACACACAATGCATCTGAAAAATCATTGACCAAAAGGGGAAAAGGGTAAAGACAAATGAGTGTATATGGTTAAGAGACTTCAAAGTGAGTCTGGAAGTCTTTCCAGAGGTTATGCTTATGCACATCTCAGCAGGATGTGATTGCCTGCAAAGTAAATATTGCCCCAAATTGTGGGTCTCTTGAGGGCTCTGAAGACATCCAGACACTTTAATCAGTGCAGACAACTCAGGATTTTGGTGCCCTGCCAGTGGGCCCCACTTTGGAATTTATGCTACCCAGTGTGATAGAGTTGGACTCAGTTGTGGTTTCCCTACACATGGCTCTTCTGCCCCTTCTAATTTGAACCTATAGTTAGTACTAGAGTTGATAGGTTTATGTCCAAAAGACTTAAATTTTTGGGCTGTCAGTGTGCCAGGCAGGCCCTGAATCTCAACAATCTTGCAACACCTACTCTCCAGTTCATTGGACTCTCCCAGGACAATTAACAAGGAAATGATGTTGTACAAAGATCATCCCAAGGAACAGAGAAAGTCTACAACTGCAAGCAAGATTGTCCCATCCATCTGCCTCGGGGATCTAAGCCCCCTCTCAATTAGAGGCAGAGTGGGCTCACCATCCCAATTACTCAGGATTGGAGAATGAACGATGGACTAGAGGAGACTTAGTGTTACTCTACTACAGACTTTTTGTGATTCTCGCAATAGATCTTTTATCATTGATGTGGAGGCAGTGGTCACTGAAGGTTTTGGGGGGATGGTAAGGGAAGAACAGGGGTAATATAGGGACATTTTTGGGACTTGAGAATTGTCCTAAATGACATTGCAATGACAGATACAGGCCATTATATATCTTAACATAATTTACAAAGTTGTGCAAGATAGAGTGTAAACTACAATTTAAACTGTAATCTACACTTAGTGGCAATACTCCAAAATGTGTTCATCAATTTTAACAAATGTACCACACTAATGAAGGGTGTTGTTAATATGGGAAAATGTGAGAGGGGTAGGGAGTGGGACATATAAGAATCCCCTATATTTTGTGTGTAACATTTATATAATCAAAATATCTTTAAAAATTGAAAAAATATATTAAAAATAATAAATTTAGTAGAAGGAAGGAAATAAAAATTAGAGTGGAGAGAATTTAAATAGGGACTAGAAAATAATCAAGACAATCAACAAAACCAAAAGCTGCTTTTTGAAAGGAACAACATACTTTTGTTCCAAACTATTCACTAGAATGACAAAGGAAAAAAAAAAAAGAGAGAAGAAGCAAATAACTAAAACTGAAAATGAAAAATAATTCTTATGGAAGAACCAAAATAATCTTAAAAATGTACACAAAATTTGGAAGATGTACACTCTTGTATTCCAAAATTATTAGAAAGCTACAGTAATGAAAACAGAGTTCCATTAGCATAAATATAGACATACAGACCAATGGTATAGAATTAAGAGCTCAGAAATGACCACTGACAGCTATGTTCAATTTGTTTTTTTACAAGCGTGCCATGTCCATTCAATGGGGAAGGAATATGCTCTTCACGATATGGTGTTGGGGCACCAGGATAGCCACATCCAAAAACAATGAATTTAGACCCACATCTCACACTACATACTTCAAAATGATTTAAGAGCACAAATTATAAACCTCTTTGAAAATAGCAAATGGGTAAATCTTCATATTTTTCATTTGGTAAAGGATTCTTAGATATGACACTGAAAACATGAGCAACAGAAAAGAAAATATACATTGGACCTCATCAACATAAACTTTTTATGCATCAAAGGTTATTATCAATTTTTGATACATTTCTCAGCATGGATGAACCTTAAAAATACTATGCTAAATGAAATAAGCTAAGTACAAAAGGACAGCTATTGTATGATTTAATTTACATGAAATATCTAGAGTATTTGTTTATTCTAGGAGCCTTTGCTTAAAAGGTACAGCATTTCTGTTTGGGGGATGGAAAAGTTTTGGTAATGTGCAGTGGTGATGGTAGCACTATGTGTATATGTAATTAATGAAACTAAATTGAACACTTGAAAGTTGTTAAATGTGAGATTTTGAGTTGTATATATGTCACCACAATTAAAATATTTTTAAAAATTGTATTTAAGGAACAATCATTAAATTGTGCTTTTGGAATTTTAAAGATGCAAACTAAAATTTAAAAAAATTAAATGATATAGTCAAACATGACATTTAAATATTACCCCCAATAGTAGAAAGAAACAAAGATAACCATAAGGAAACAACAGACAACATAGAGTTTTCTTAGTGAGGAGCATTTTGGAAATACAAGGAGAGAGTATGTTATAGTGAATAGGTTCCCTATTAGCCTTTAGTTTTATTTTATTTTTTTTCATTTGCAACAAAACAATTATTTTGCTTTCTTGAAACATGTGTATGACACAGCATAATTATATTTATACAGGATATTTTCTATCTACCTCTTCTTTAGTAGTTACATTAAAAGATTACCATATCCTTCAAAGCAAACTGCTACAATATAAAAAACAATTTTCAGTAAAATTTGGAATGATCTTGCTTAGAGTTTAATTATTGAAAATCCACATATGGGCATTTTTCCTATACTCGGAAATAATGCTTTTTAATATTTTTGTAATAGTTTATTTTGCTGCTAATTGACCTTTAAGGTACTTTGTTTATATTATTGGCATATTGATTAATAGGTCTCTCTCCTTAGAGAAAATAAAGTTCTTTCCAAAAACAAAAGTTAAATATTTCTGGTCACACTACAGATTTAGAAATAAAATGTTGAGATAATTGAACCAGCATTGCTTATTTCTCTCCCCCTCCCATGAGGTGCTCCAAGTTAATAAATTAAGTACTGAGGGAGGTGAATTAAAATAAGGAGTCTGCTAGTGGCTACTGGTGACTGAATATCCTAGGTGCCTAATTTATTTTCAGAGTGGCTTAAGCTCTGGAAAATTCTGGATTAGTAAACTAAAAGTAAGTTTACAACAATGGATTCTTTTTTACAAGATGTCTTTCTATTTATTTAAGTTTTCTTGAATTACTTTCAGCAATGTTTTGTAGTTTTCACTATACAATCTTGCACTTCCTCTTCTAAATTTATACTTTTTTTCATTTTAAAAACAATTTATTGAAGTATATCATTCATACATGAACATACATAGACAATAAGTGTTTAGTAAACATTGTGAAATTATGAAACAAACATGCATAACATCATACTGGGCTCACATACATCACCCCACCACAAATACTTTGCATTGTTGTGAAACATTTGTTAATAAATTATGAAAGTGCATTGTCAAAATATTACTACTAACTATAGTCTGAATCTTACTCCCCTATAATTTTTTTAAAGATTTATTTATTTATTTACTTATATCCATTTTTACCTACCCCTCATTTTTACTGTTTTTGTGTCCATTCGCTGGGCAACTCTCTGTGTCCATTTCCTGCCCTATCTTCTCATCCTTTTCCTTCTGTATTCACTGGGATTCGATCCTCAGAACCTCTGATGTGGAAGAGAGGCATCCTACCACCTGTGCCACCTTAGTTCCCGGTTTTTCAGTGCATCTTGTCTTGACTGTCTCTTGTATCACTCTCCTGTTACATCATCATCTTGCTTCATGGCTCAGTGGGGCCTGACAGCACACCTGCTCTTGGGGCCTGGTGGTGCACCCATGAGTGGGGCCTGAGAGACACAATTGCACATGGAGCCTGGCGTTGCACCCACTTGCATGTCCTGGCAGCACATCCATTCACGGGGCCTGATGGCACACCCATGTGCAGGGCCTGGGGTGCTCACCCGCATGCAGGGCCTGGTGGCATATCCACTCACAATGCCTGGTGGTGCACCCACTTGCAAGGTCTGCCTGCACACCCACACACAGGGACTGGGGGGCTCACCTACTTGCAGGGCCTGATGGTGCACCTGCACATGGGGCCTGGCAGCCTGTGGACCTTCTATATTTTTCTTTTTTAAAATTTTTACAAGGAGGTTCCTGGGAACTAACCCAGTTCCCTTCATATGGGAGATGGATGCACAAACATTTGAACCCTATCCACGCCCCTGTTATATCTCTTAAGGTTGACCAAAGATACCTTAAGTTACAGACATTTCCCATACAGGATGGTCATATAATAAATCAGGCTTGGTTTATCACCATCATTCTAAAAACCAGAACTAGGGAGAAAAACTAGGTCTGGGGACATGTGCATGGTTTCTAATATAGTAAATGTTTAGCCTACACTGATTATCCCAAAATCAGGACAGCAAGACTATTCACTTCTATTAGCCTTTAGATAGCTTGGGTGGCAGGCACTAGAAGTCCTCCAAAGCCCAAGCTTGTAGAGAGTTCAGCAAACTTTTTCTTAAGGAGCCAGATAGGAAATGTTTTTTATGGACCAAATGGTCTCTATCACAACTACTCCCTCCTGCCTTTGAAGTTCACAAAAAGCAATAAAAAAATACATTAAAAATGTGTGTGTTTGTGTTCCCTACAGGCTCACAGGCAAACAGCTTATGGAGTCTTTGAATTAGGGCATAATGTGTGGTTTTGGCAGAATTCACTTCAGCTGTGAGGGCCTGAAACAGTGAAGGAGTAGCTGGAAAAAAAATTGTAATAAAAAGGTAAGACTAAGCACATGCAGTGATGGGGAGTCAACTCCAAAATGTGTGCACATTTACATGGGACTACATATCTTCAGTCATATGCTGACATAAATTACTAGAGCATGTGTTTGAGATTGAAGTTATGAGTAAGAGTTAGAGAGCATGTATAAGAAAGGGTAGATGAGAGATGAGAGGTCTAGCCTGAGTGTGTCCTGTAAAAGTGAGAAGGTCTAAGACTGAGAAAATGTGTTCAAGGTTCATGTTTGAGGTCCCAAACAAAAGCAAAAACATGTGCCACCCAGAAAGAGCTCTTAAACCCAGGCCCCAGGGCTCTCAATCTCTGGTGCCTTCTTCTACTTAATAGAATCAGAAGCCTGACAAAGTTATCTTCTCCTTCCCTCATTTTCCAGCTCCCACATCCTAAACTAAGTCAAAAAGGGGACCTCTCTCCAAAAACATGCAGTGGAAAAGCTCTGTGTGTCCTCTACTGTAGCTCTAGAAAAAGCCAACAGAATTAGAAGCACCCTACACCACCCTCACCACCATTCTGACAGGTCCCAAGTTTGATACCTCATGTATTGGCCTCAGGGCATGTTTCCTACTGAATCAGTGAAAGAAAGAAATGATGTATATTGAACAAGAGTGAATAATTGAGTCATTGTTTAATAAATTCATTTATTTAACATTCGTTACTGAGCAGCCTTGACAAACCAAGCTCTGACTTAAGGGCCATACAACAGAATGGCTGTCAGATATCAGCTCTGAATGAGAACAATGGTGGCTGCTTACTCTGGAAAGGGATGGAAGGAAGAATACAAAGACCCTTGATACTGTAAGGAAAGAAATAAAATAAGATGCAGAATAAAGATAAAAGAATTTTAGCATCACCATTTTTTACAGAAATGGGAAATGTCATCAAATTTACATGGAATCACTGAGGGCTCCAAATTGCCAAAACAATCATGAAAAAGAATAAAGTTAGAGGACACTACCTTCCTGATGTCAAAACTTACTACGAAGTTACAGTACTCAAAATAATGCATTACTATCATAAGGATCGATATAGACCAAGGGAATAAAGTTGAGATTCAAAGATAAACCCACATATATCTAAGGACAAATGATTTTCAACAAGAATGCAAAGTCTTTTCAATGGGTAAAGAAGAGTCATTTCAACAAATGGTGCCTGGAAAACTTGCTGCCAACATGCAAAACAATGAAATTGGATCCCTACATCATGGTATATAAACAAACTAATTAAAATTGTTGATCTAAATATAAGAGCTAAAGCCATAATATTCTTAGAATATAACATATATACTCTTAGAATATAATATAACAGAGGCCAAATTTTTTCATAAACTTGGGTTTGGCAGTGGCTTTTCAGATATGACACCGAAAGCTAGAGCAACAAAAGAAAGAAAAAGATAAATTCATATTCATAAAAATTTTTTTAAATGTGTATTAAGTTGCATTATCAAGAAAGTGAAAAGATTTCTTACATAATGAGAGAAAATGGTTATAACTCACACATATGATAAGGGTTAAATATCAAGATTATATAAAAATTGATAGAAGTCAAAAATCAAAAGACAAACAACCTAAAAAAGTGGATAAGGCATTGAATAATTACCCAAAAATGATATGCAAATAGCCAATAAGCCCATGATAAAACACGCAACATCATTTGTCACTAAGATTATGCAAATCAAAACCACAGTGCAATACCACTTCAATGCACTAGGATGGCTATTATTAAACACAAAACAAAAAATGGAAAATAAGTATTGACAAGTGCGGCAGTTTGATATAGTTATGATTTCCAAAAATAGATATGGATTATGTTTGTAAACTGGCCTGTTCCTCTGGGCATGATTAAATTATGGTTAGGGCTTTGATTGGGCTACATCAGTAGGACATTGAGCCTCCGCCCCTTGGTTGGTGGGGACTCAGAGATAAAACTACATGGCAGAGCAGAGGAGTTAGTTGGAGTTCTGATGCTGGTTTCTGATGCTGAGTTTTAGTGCTGGAGCCTGGGGAAGTAAGCACAGAGTGGAGCTTGTTCGTGAGGAAAGAGAGAAGGCCCTGAGTAGAGAAGATCCATTCACTTGACAGTTCACAGCTGGCTTTGTGGAGAGAGACAAAGCCTGGAGATCTTCATATTCTACAGCTTACCTTGTGGAGATAGCACAGGAGATGAGCCCAGAAACAAACAAGCCCCAGGAAGAGGGGAACCCAGGAAGCCTGAACCCTCACAGACATCGGCAGCCACCTTCTCCAATATGTGGCAATAAACTTTGGTGAGGGAAGTAACTTATGCTTTATGGCCTGGTAACTGTGGGCATTTTTCCAAATAAATACCCTTTAGAAAAACTGACCAATTTCTGGTATTTTGCATCAGCACCCCTTTGGCTGACTAATACAAGGATGCAGAGAAATGGGAAACTTATGAAATTTTGGTGGGAATATAAAGTGTTGCAGGCAATATGGAAAACATTTTGGTAGTTCCTCAAAAAGTAAAACATAGAATTACTATATGGCACAGAAATTCCATTTCTTGTATGATAACCAAATGAATTGAAAACAATGATGCAAACTGGCATTTGCACAATAGTGTTTATAATAGAATTATTCACAATAGCCTAAAGTTAGAAATATCTCAAGTGTTCAACAGTTGAAAAGATAAATGCAATGTGGTCTATGCATAGGATGGAATATTACATAGGCATAAAAAGGAATGATATTCTGCCTCATCCTGCAACATGGGTGAAACTTTGAAAACTTTATGCTGAGTGAAATTACCCAAACACATAAGGACAAATATGATATGATTTCATGTATATAAAATACCTAAAATTAAATTCATAGAGACAGAAAGAAGACTACAGGGTACCAAGGACTGTGGGAGGGTGGAAGAATTGATAAATAATAAATAAATAAATAAATAAATACTAAATCTGATTAAAATAAACAAGGAGAGGATTTTATATCATAAGATAGGAATGAAGTACAGTCAAATTCTTTCTTATCTTATTTCAGCCTGTAGTACACCTGATTGCTTAGAAAATTTACACTTTCAGTTGTTTTTTAAACTACAATATATGAGGTCTGGCTGTATCTTTTTGAATATGAATATAAAATCAAGGTTAAATCCAGCAAAAGAAAATAGCAGATGAATATTTTCTAAATTAAAAACAATTTAATTTAATGACTTAAAATTAACTTGACATCATCCATCCTATCTCCTTATTCTTCTTTTCCTTTGCTCAAATATTGATTCCCTAGGAGTCATCACATATCATCAGAAACCATATTAAAGGGTAGAAATTAGTTATTCAAAAAAATATGTAAATATATATGTTTATAAGGAAAGCAAGGGCATTCATTTAATAGTTGATGAATTTTAAGATAAATATTTGGTAAATTTTGAATTTTAGCATCTGTAAATTTTACCTCAATGCACGTGACTTAATTTAAAAATCAGTTTCTTTTGTAAAAAAACAAAAAGGCTGGAGGGGAGGAGACAACAAGAGAGGAGACAGATGAGCTTGGTTCCATGTATGATGGTTTCTACTAGGTGATGCATTCATGGGTTGGGGAGAGGTGAGTTATGATACTGTTGTCCATAATTCTGCATGTTTGAAAATAACCATTAAAACTTTTAATTAAGGAAAACACACATAAGACTATTACATACATGAAAAGATTTTATTCATTGATCATCAAGGAAATGCAAATTCAAACCACAATGATATGCCAAATCCCACCCACAAGTATGTTTATTAATTAAAAAAAAAACATAAAAACTGCTGTTGAGGATGAGGAGAACTTGTAAGCAATTCATGCATTTTTTGGGTGGAGGAAAAATGGTTCAACTGCTTTGGAAAACAATTTAGCAGCTCCTCTGGAAGTAGAA
Organism: Cabassous unicinctus; assembly: GCA_029593785.1. Lineage (NCBI taxonomy): Eukaryota > Metazoa > Chordata > Mammalia > Cingulata > Chlamyphoridae > Cabassous > Cabassous unicinctus. The sequence goes on from JAQZBX010005157.1 coordinate 16,042, forward strand.
CATAAAGTTACCCTATGACCAGGCAAACCCGCTTTTAGGTCAATAGAATTGAAAGTAGTTATTTGTATTCCAAAGTTGATTGCAGCATTACTCACAGTAGGTAAAAGATTGAAACAACCCAAGGCCATCTACAGATGAATGGATAAACAAAATGCAGTAAATACATACAATGTAATATGATGCATGAGCCTCAGGGCATGTTTCCTATTGAATCAGTGAAAGAAAAAAATGAAGAACATTGAGTTGGAGTGAATAAATGAGTCATTACTGAGTGAATCCATTCATTTAACATTCAGTTAGTGAGGGTCCATGACAAACCAGGCCCTGACTTAAGGGCCATACATGGGGATGGTTCTAGATGTCAGCTCTGAATGAGAGCAATGGCAGCTGCATACTCTGGAAAGGGATGGAAGGAAGAGACACAAGGTCCCAGGCATTACTCTGCATTTCTTTGATACTGTAAGGAAAGAAATAAAGGAAGATACAGAATAAACAAATCAGAATCTTAGCATTAAAAATTTTTTCCCCTGTGGAAAGCTCTTATCAAATTTACATGGAACCACAAGTGACCACAAATGCCAAAAACATCATGAAATATAACAAAGTTTGAGAACTCAGTCTTCCTGCTAACAAAACTTACTACAAAGCTACAGTGCTCAAAATAGTGCACTACTATAATAAGGATAGCCATATAGAACAATGGAATAAAACTGAGACTTAAAAAAAAAAAAATACAAAAACTCACATATCTATGGCAAATTGATTTTCAACAAGAGTGCAAATTCCATTCAATGGGTAAAGAATAGTCACTTCCACAAATGGTGCTGGAAAAACTTGCTACCAACAGTGAAGTTGGATGTCTACATCAAGACATACAGAAATTAATGAAAAATGTAACAATTACCATAATATAACAACTAAAACCAAATAAAACTCTTAGAAGATAACAGAGGGCCAAATTTTCATGACCTTGAATTTTGCAATGGATTTTTAGATGTGACACCAAATGCATGAATTATACACCATGACCAAATGGATTTTATCCCAGGTATGCAGGTTGATTCAACACAAGAAAATCAATTAATGCAATAAACCACATTGATACATATAAGAAGAAAAATCATGTGATCCTCTAGATTGATGCATAAAAGGTGTTTGATACAATACAGCTCAACTTCTTGATTAAAAACACTCCAAAATATAGGGACAGAAGGAAGCTTTCTCAATATGGTGAAGTGCACATATGAAAACCCTACAGCTAGCATTCTCCTCAATGGTAAAAGACTGATAGTTTTCCCCCTCAGATCAGGAACAAGGCAAAGATGCCCACTGTCACCACTGTTATCAATATTGTAATAGAAGATCTCTTCAGAGCAATTACACTAGACAAAATAATAAAATGTGCCCAAATAAGAAGTAAAATATTCACTATTCACTGATGATATAAACTCATATCTAGAAAATCCTAAAAATTCCACAACAAAGCTATTAGAATTAATAGACAAGTTCAGCAAAGTGGCAGTGTACAAGATTAATATATAAAAATCCATAGCGTTTCTATACACTACTGATAAGCAATCTGAGCAAAAATCAGTAAAAATTACATTCATAATAGCAAGTAAAAGTATCAAATATTTTGGAATAAACTTAAACAAGTGCACAAATTACATGTATTCAGAAAACTACAAAACTTTGTTGAAAGAAAACAAAGAAGACTTAAATAAATGGAAGGACATTCTGTGTTCATGGACTAGATGTCTAAATATTAAGATTTCAATGATAACCAAACTGATTTACAGATTCAAAATAATCCAAATAAAAATCCCAACAATATTTTTTGAAGAAATGGAAAAGCAACTTATAATATTTATTTGGAAGGGTAAGGGCCCAAATAGCCAAAAATATTATGATAGAAGAATGAAGTTGAAGGACTCTCAATTCCTGATTTTAAAGCATATTAGTTAGCTCCAGTGGTAAATAGATCATGATACTGGCATAAAGACAGGTAGATTGACCAATGGAACCAAAGAGAGAATTCAAATCTTACATCTATGGTCAAATGTTTTTGGAAAAGTCTGTCAAGCCCTCCCAACTGAACCAGAACAGTCTATTCACAAATGATGTTGGGAGAATTAGATAGCCATATTGAAAAGAAAGAAATAGGACCCCAATGTAACACCTAATATAAAAATTGACTCAAAATGGCTCATGGGCCTAAATAAAGAAGTGACAACCATAAAACTCCTAGAAGAAAATGTAAGAAAATATCTTCAATATCTTATGGTAGGGTAGTTTCTTACACCTTACACCTAAAGCTCAAGCAATAAAAGAAAAAATTGGGGACTGCCTCAAAGTTAAACACCTCTGCACCTCAAAGGACTTTGTCAAAAGTGTGAAAAGACTCAAAGGGAGAAAGTATTTGGCAAACACATATCTGATAAGGGTTTAATATCCATGATACATAAAGAGATATTACAACATAACAGTAAAAAAACAAATGACCCAATTTAAAAATGGGCAAAAGACTTGAATAGACAATTGTCCAAACAAGAAATACAAACAGTAAGTAAATACATGAAAATATGTTCAACTTCACTGGCACGTAGGGAAACGTAAATCAAAGCTACAATGAGATATTTCATACGTATTACATTGCCCACTATTAAAAAGTTGCAAAACTACAAGTGCTCAAGAGGATGTGCAGAAATAGTAATGCTTATTCATTGTTGGTAGGAATGTAAAATGACATAGACACTTTGAAGGATTGTTTGGCAGTTCCTAAGGAATTTGAATATAGACTTGCCATGTGACCCAGTCATACCATTCCTACGTATATACCCAGAAGACCCGAGAGCAATTATATACAAATATACAAATTCTGGTGTATATACAAGATGGAATATTGTGCAGTGGTATGAAGAAATGAAGTTGTGAAGCATATGACAACATGGATAAACACAGTGGACATTTTGTTGAGTGAAGTAAAGCATATACAAAAGTACAAATACTGTATGATTGTTCTCTTATGAACTAAATATATTGTATAAACTCATGGAGTTAACAATTAGAATATAAGTCACCAGAAAATAGAATGAGAGTAGAGAATGGAAATTTGAGGATTATTCTATGCAGATTTGATAAAAAGATTGTTTCTCAATCTTTGGAAATGACTATTAGCAGTGAAAGCACCTCCTAGTGTTTGTAAGTAGTAGAGGTATTATATGGGTATGACAGTGGTTTAAAGGGAAAGCCTAAGTTCATGTATATAAATAGAAGGAAATCTGAAAAATGTAATGTGGGTCTGTATAACATAGTGAAACTGCATGTGAAATATGAATATGGGTAACATTGCATACTTAAGACTGTTTCTACAAAATATAAATACAAAGAACCTAGAGAGATGGAAATAGAGTAGCAGTTCAATGGAATTATGTACCTCAAATCAAATTAACCACTGATTCCCTCTATTGATATTTTATGTGTTTCATATTTCTTAAATTTGCTTATCTCAAGTTTGGAGACATTTGAAAATATATAAATATAATTTATATACTGACAATTGTGAATTTTACATCTTAGGTAGACAGTTTTAAGTAATTTGTTTATAATCTTACTATTTTCCCATCTCAATGTGGAATCCCAACGCAGATACATCTCCTTTGCTTTCTTATTTATATTATGTATGTATTTATTCTCTTAAATCACGATATATCCTTGTTTTAGATGACCCAAAAGAATCAGGAATTCTGTAGGAAGGGTGAAAAATCAGGAGAAGACACGAAGTAATGCAGATTAACTTCAAATTATTAAGTTAAATTGAAATTATTTTCTCTCTACTTTTTGCTGGATACTCACATTTCATATCCAAAATCAATCCACTGTCTCAGTTTTCAATATGGTTGTCTCCTTGCCACAAACAGGACACAGGAAACTAAGTTAAAAAAAGCACGAGATTCTATCAGAAGTCTTTATATATTGTCCTGGGAGAACAAGATGGAAACTAATTTGTCATGGGATTTCAGGAAAGGTTCCTGTAGGGATAAACAGTTGAGGAGGACTTTGAGTTTAGTTGATTTTCTGCAGGTCAGTCCATTAGATTTAAAGCTTTCCAGGCAGATAAGGAAGCGCAAACATGTACCTATGAATTTGAACTGTTGTAAATATAAATGATCTCGTGAGGATCAGGTACTCACGATGTCCTTAGGTATCAGGAGATACAATGTTTCCAGAACTGAGCAGTGACCATATTGATGTACCTTGGACCTCTCTCTCTGGTGGGCATTTCTGAAATAGAGCGGAGGCAGAAGCCTGGATCAGAACAGGAGAGCAGAAATCCCCTTTGTAAACGTCAACACAGTGCCACTTAGGGGCTTGCTGTGAGATGATCTGAAGCACATTTTATTATTTAATCAATCAAGTATTATGAAATTTTCTAAACTTCAGTCACAAACTGAAATCCATTCAGGCTTATTACATTTGGAGAATAAAGGCCAAAATAAGTGGAACAATTTTTAACAACAGCCAATAAACACCTGAAATATCATAAGGGCTTTAGTAAAATGGATGGATGGATGAAAGGATGGATGGATAAGTAGATACTTAAAATATTCACAATTTATGAACTGTCTAAATACTTTAGGTAACATAACAAGCTTTTATATCAGATATGGTTGGAGAGCGACTATTAACACTGAACGTTTATATTCTAAAGAATGTTTCACAATCAATGAGTATGAGATTTTTAAAACACCATTGTACTGATTAAAGTTTAAACTTGAATGGCACATGTATATATAGTTAATATTCATAAAATAGAATTTCCAGATGTAGTTTTGTATACAAAATAAATTATTCCCATAGGCCAAAGCAACATTAATAAGTATTGGCCACAAGCAATATTTTGTGAAATTTGCAAATGTTTAAAAAAAGAAATGTCTGAGAAATCAATCTATTTTATATAAACTAATGTATAAAATATAACAGATTTCAGATGACTATTTTAAAATGAAATTATTAAAATAATATATACAATGTTAAAAGTTTGTGGATCTGGATATCAGGGGAAAGAGGACATGTTGTAATTCTCTATGGATCTTGTATTATTTATACAATGACCTGTAAGTTTGAAATTATTTCAAAATAAATTTTTAAAAGAAAATAATAAAGTGTACATAATAAAAGACTATAAAAAGCCAATTCTGAGTGATTATTTCATGATGATGTCATCAACAGTTTCATAATTCAAAGAATTAATTAGACAAATTAATAACAAAAATCCATATGTTGAGTACTACTGGACACTGCCTCGCATCCCCCTTGCCCACTTTCCAGACCTGTCATTGCTGTCACAGCAGGCTCTATGCACTGGAGTCATGAATAACTCAACCCTAACTTATTGGAGTAGAAGAGTATGACATATTTCTGGGTTCTGCATCCAGTTGCAGGCTCTGGACATCTCATGCATGGAGTGTGCACTTCCCACACAGTTGTCGGGGGCTACAGAAAACAGGAGCTGACTATGAAACATGATCATCAAATTGGTCACAATCTTTAAGGTTTTCAGTTTGCCTTCATGGGACACAATACTTGACAGTGGCCTTAGCTTTGAATTTGAAATGATGAGAGTATCTAGCAAAAACCAGCAAATAATGACCATGGACATGAAAGATAATTATTTAATCACCAAATGTAACCTAATCCCCACCCACACTTCCCTCCCCACACACAGGCTCCCTTCTTCTAATTTTTCATTGTCCCTCCAAAAACACAGATCACCTCTCAGTCATCTAAAACCATACAGAAGTATTTCTGAAGAGGACAAAATTGTTTAAATAAAGGAAACATATAATATTTTAAAACATGTCAAAAAAAGGAAATTGTATGGTTGTAAGAAATACCTTTAATTTTTTATTCTTTGACTAACAAAAATCATGACCTTGAGTAGCTGACTGATTGTAAAGCAACCACTTGAGGGTTGATTTATCAAACTTCTAAACCTGGACCTTGGCAATTGAGAGAAAATGCTCTTTTGAAGAAGTGAATGTGGACTAGTGAGTGAGTTTTAGGAAAGTCTTCTGAGTAAGTTTAATTAATTCCCTTGGTCTAAAAGCATGTGGTTTTACTTTTGCAACAAAAAGAATTTGAAATTACCTCCATTTTATTCTGTGAAGGTTAATAGTATACCACATATTTAGTATCAAAAATTTCTGTCCTAATTCTAAATCTTATTATCAACAGACATAATATTCAATATCTAACCTTTAATAATAATGTGGTAATTGTTTGAATATGTTAATAGGGGGAAAACCCTCAAGATAAAGTGATTTGCTTTGTTTGTCTTAACCTCTCAAGATATTCAGAAAAACGTCATTTCTGCCAGAATTAAATCAAAAATGATTGAGTTAAAAAGGAACAGGAGGATGTGAAAAAGGTGGGAGGAGGACCTTTTATATAAAAGCCCCTTGTGGGTCAGTCTCTTTCCAGAACTGAGCTGTCAGTGGAAGCAGCTGGAGGTCAGAGGAGAACCAAGGTGAGAAGAGGTGAGTCTAGACTTATGAACTATTTTGTTACTTCTCAGACATCTATGAAGTCTGATATGGGAAAGCAAGGTCCTGGATTGGATAAAATGATTAATTCTACCAACTCTAGGCCAGGTTCAGTGTGTGCCCTTTTAGAGATGGGTCACCTTCTCCAGGAGCAGTTTACAAAACATAGATTTCAATACTCAGGTAGAAGAAATAAATATTTGTCATTTTCCTTAATGAAATCACAGTATAAGCTTCTCTTTCAGAGGTGAATTGAGTTTCTACTTTGGACTTCAACCTCTCAGTTGCTGTTATGGGTTTTGAACTCAGTAGGTTTGGATTAGCTGTTGACTTAGAGAAACTCTAAGCCTAGACCAATGTTGTCCTAGAGAAATAAGGTGCGACCTACATATGTAATTATAAATATTTGAGTAGCCACACAATGAAAGTTTTTAAAAAGAGGTGCTAATAATTTTAATATCCAAAATATTATCATGTCAACATGTGATCATTATTTAAAGTTTTTAATGAAATATTTTATATTCATTCTGTTATTCTTATTAGTTCATCAAAATCATGGTCTATTTTACTTGTTCAGCACATTTTAATTTAGAAAAGCCTCATCTCAGGTATTTGATGACTGCACATGACTGGGGACTTCCTTATTTGGACACCCCAGGCTAGACTCTTCCATCACCCTCAACTTAAAGCTGAATGATGAATCCTGTCTTTCATTCCAACAAGCATTTCAATTATCAGTAGTTCAGGTCTTTCACATTTGTTTTTTATTTAAAATTTATTTTCATTTTTTAGTACTAGGGTAGGCAGTTTCTCAAGGCATTTAAGTAAAATCCCTAAAGTCTATTTTCACTTAATACATGGAATCACTATTATCTTGCTCATCTTCCCACAGATAGTGTCCATGACTGAGCACTTTAAGAAAGCAAGTAGATGTCCTATCTACCTGGTTTATCTTGACAAACCCATGTACTTGAAGTGTTGTTACATCTGCTGTTTCCACTGCATCAATTCATTGAAGAAGGAGCTCCATGGGGAGGGCTTATTATGCCCATCCTGCCCTGTGGTCTCTCAGAAGAAGGACATCAGGACCAATAGCCACCTGGGGGGACTGGTTTCCAAGGTAAAGGACCTGGAGCCCCACATGAGAGCACTTCTAAAAATGAATCCAAGAATGCTCCAGTTTCAAGATAAGGAGTCTATACAGCCTACCCACTTCCTACAGAATGTTCTCCATATGGGCACATTTTATGCTACCTAAACAATGGTTGTTCTCACCTCTGAGTTTAGAGTGGATCAATGGAGATTACAAAAAAAGAAAATATTTAAGACATGACCTAGACCTATACTGTCCAATATGGGAGCCACTGCTGGACACTGACCACTTGAAATGTGTCTACTGCCACATGTGGAAGTAATATTTTTAGATGTATCAAGTTTAATAATAAGTTATTAAAACAATTTTACAGGTATCTAATTTTTTCAAAATGGGGACACTGGAAAATTAACAGTCATCCATATGGCTCTCTAGATTCCATTGGCTAACCCCGCCTAGACCATGGCTTCTCAAAACTTGAATACACATTCAATTACCAGGTATTTAAAAAGTGCCCACATGACTCTGACACACTGGGATGTATCTCAGTGCACAGGCCAACTGAACAGGAGCTGGAGAAACTGTGCCTGGTGGTCAAGCCTGTAGACTGAGGTCCACTTGTGTAGTCAAGGTTTTAGTGTTCATCAAATGCCTCCTACACTGCTCAGGGGCCACAGGAAATACTGCATGACTCCATGTCACAGCTTAACGCTGAATTATTTTGTTATCTAGTTTAGAAATAAGTTTATTGTTAAAGTGAATTATCTATGTTTATCTCTATGCCTAATGGGCTAAAGTCAGGAGGCCTGTGCAGACCTAGCAGATTTCAAAACCCAGTATGTTTCTAAGGTGACATCTCAATGCTGGCTCTCTCTCTAGCCCAAGTGTATGTTTTCATGTGAATTGTAATCAGGAGGTGCTGTGTTGGGAGGGAATACAATGGCATTCCTTAGGTATGTAGCAATTGTAAAAATAAAAAAAAAGTGAATTGCAATATTTTCTAAGTGAGTATGCTCCATGCAAACTCACATTTGAGTTGGTGAAACTTGTCTCAGATATTTTTTCTTCTTGAAAACACCTCTCTGAGGAAAACATATCTTGAGTCATCTTCCACTGAACCAGTCTTAAGAGACTTGAGTGAGATAATTGGTTGTTTGACCAAAGGGTTCACTTTGGAGACTTACATTGGCTCTATCCACATGGTTGTATTTGGACAATCAGCTCTGGGCTCCAACCTCAATCATTAGGAAGCATTGAGTATTGTAGATGCTGGCAATCCACAGAGGCATTCATATACAATATACAAGTTTCCCCAATCCACTTCCCCATGCAAGTTCTAGGACTAAGGTGATTTCAGGATACAAAGTAATCCCTGTTGTTGCCCAAAGGAATCCCTTCTTCTATCTTGACTTCCACAGAATTTACTCATTTCAGACCAGAACTGCTAGCTTTATCCCTTCATTTTTTAATAACCCTCAGAAAACAAATTCCTGAACTGTTAGTGCATACCTAGTCAACAAGACTAAATGGTGTGTGTTCACTGAAAGAAAAACAAACATTAACATGTCAATATTATTCTGCAAAAAGTAAAATTATATTTTCATCCTTCAAAATCTTATTATATATCTACTTTTTACAGGATCAGTGCTAATTTATGTAAATTTTTTTTAGATCAATGAACAGTCATATTCCCTTAATTCATGAATCTCACACTTAAAGAAAGAAAGATATTTTATCAAATAATCACAAACAATAGAAAAAGAATTCCCACTAACAGAGAAATTGTTATAATTATATACATTTTAAATAAAGTTAAGGGTGATCAAGGAAGTTTACCCAGGAAAATTCCAATTTAGGGAAGAAGAATTGTAGAATTCAAGTAATGAAAGTGAATGAGACAATTGGTAGAAATGATGAATCGGATAATATTTCTGAACTACTTTTCTTTCCACAGTGGATATGATATTGAATGTGGACACAGCCAACAACTCCCTCATGATTTCTGAAGACCCGAGGAGAGTGAAATGTGAGCACGTCAAACAAAATTGGGAAGAGCATGCCGAGAGACTCCATGCAATTTGCATCCTTGGCACCAGTTGGTTCATATCTGGCCACCATTACTGGGAAGCGGATGTACGAACAAGCAAAGACTGGATCTTGGGTGTTTGTAAGGAATGTGTTCCTCGACAACGGGAACTTCTACTGTTTTCAAAATATGGTTTCTGGACTGTGGGTCTTCTAACTGGAGAGCACTACTCAGCAGCACTACAACTTTGACTCTACTCCAGGTGATGCCTCAGTTGCACCAAGTAGGGATTTTCCTAGATATGGATATAGGAAACATTTTCTTTTGGGACATTTGTGATGGATCCCATATCTACACATTCAACAAAATTTCTACTTCAGAGCCACTGCACCCATTTTTTGCTCCTACATAGCCAAATAATGATGGTCATGGCTTCCCGAGTATCTGCCCTGTGGTGAATGTGGGCACTGCCACTGATATAGATTAACCTGAGCAAGGTAAATAAAACTTGGAGCACAACATATTTATAAAAAATGACTTTGTGCTCATAGCTAAATCCTTTTTTGCATGTTTCATACATGGTACACAGTTACAGGAGAAAAATATTGATTTCATGAATCACGAACATGAGTTAAGTAGATAAATCAGGAAATATTACATTTCAAATATTCAGTTGCCATGGTTATCTTTTTTGGGTCTTAGGTTTACATTTCCATTCTAATAAAATTTATGAACTTTTACATGAATTTCCAAATGTTTTCCTTTTAATTTTTGTAAGATAAACAAATGTGTTATGAGGATGATAAATTCAATAAACCATTTGGTATGTGACCAACCAGATTATATCATTTTCAAAATGATAAGGAAGGAAAGCAATATAAACAGTAAAAATACCAAGATGGATGTATCCAGTTGAGAAATGGATCAATGCCATTCTAATATCCAGAATTGTGAAGACAAAAATGTTCATCACCACAGAAAGTTTCTCAAAACATTTTCTTGGGTCTGCGCTTGTCTAGGCCTTTATTTCAGGTGCTATCCAAACTGAACCCTTTAATTTCCATTTAGGCTATACTTATGGTAACATCTGATGTGCTCCCCCATTCCTTCCTTCTTCAATGTCATTTATATTAGTTTGAAAGAAGACATGGATAGCAACTTTCATTACCATGCATTTCAAAATTTCTGATCCTCTTGTCAGACCTACTGAGAAAGTAGAGAACACAAATCACCAATATAGGAATGAATAAGAGAATTTTACATCAGCTCTGCAGATAATGAAGGAGTCAATGAGAATATTTTGAACATTATACCCATACATTCAACTACCTTAATATATAAAAAAAATACATAGACTTTAAAGAAAATTACAGACCAACATTTTTCATGAACGTAGATACAAAATTCCTCAAAACAATATAGAACAAATTGATTTAGCTATATACATGTATATGTGTGCATGTGAATATGTGTGTGTGTGTGTGTGTGTGTGTATACATACAGTCTTACCAGACAGTTTGTCCTGTGATAAGAAAACTCATTAAAAATTATAAAATTAGTCAAGCTAATTAAACAGATCAACAGACTAAAAAAGAAAAATTTATACAATGATATGAAGAGATGGAGGAAACTGTGACAAAGTTGAATATCCATTCATGATTAAAACAGTCAACAAGCCACAAATACAAGGGAGCATCCTCATTCTGACCAATGGCATCTACAAATTATTATATCTATAATTATGCTTTATCTTAAGAGAGTAATTGATTTCCCACTATGATCTGTAACAAGACACGACATCTGTTCTTATTTAACACTTTACAAAAAACTTAGCCAGTATAATAAAGCAAGATAAGGTAAAAGAAAGGTATAACAATTGGAAAGAAAAAATAAAACTCAATTTTCAGATTACAAGGCTGAATTTTCCATAAAAAATATTTTAAAAGTTATTAGAATTAATAAGTGAGTTAAACAAGTTCACAGAAATAAGGATCAATGTATAAAAATCAATTATTTGTTTTCTTACTGACAATGAACAACTTGAAACTGAAATTTGAATGTCATTATTATTTATAGTCACACTAACATACATCACTGGCACATAGTGCAGGGACTAGCAGCAGTTTATGTCCAAAAAATGTTTGCTGACTGAGACCAAAGTACCATCCACATGTAAAACATTATTAATAGGGGAAAGGAGAAAAGGTAGAGAATGTTGGGTATAAGAGAATCTCCTATATTCTGTAAGTGACTTTCCTTTAACCTAAATCTTGTTTGAACAAAATGAAAAAAAAAATAGACTCTGGTTGAATAAATGGAAACAAACATCACTGTGCATACAAGACAACAGATCTTACAGTGGTGAAAGACGCAATGATAAAAAAATTTTGAATTTTATATTTTGCATTAAATTTTTTTTCATTATTTCAAACTTTTAAAAATTTTGTATCTTAGTTGTTATTTTTAAAACCATCATTATTATATAATTTTCCTACTAACTGTATTTGGTTATTTTTTGTCTTCAATTTTGAAGAATTTTTGGACCACAGAAGGGTTACAACTGTGGCAGGGGAGGATCATTGGTGTGGGGTGACAGACAGGGGTAATGCATGGGAGGAGGTTCACTGGGGGCATGCCTATAAGGAATATGAATGAGTTCAAGTATTCATGGGGCATTGTCATAGTGGGTGGAGATCCACACAATAACCAAAGAAATATCAAATTCCCATCCTGGGGAGACCAGCCACATTCTCTAATGGGACAGCAAGAATTCCCTGAGTACAGGGCCAGGGACTAGTGAAGGCAGATGGACCATTGATGGGCCCTTGATTGTGATGACTGTACTTATGAGACTTTTCTTTTGAAATTGAAACTTAGCATAGCATTATATGGTGCCTAAGCATTACCTCCTGAAAGCCTCCTTGTTGCTAAGTTGTGGCCTCCCTCTAAGCCAAAACTCAGCATATAAATGCATTACCATCCCACCAGTGTGGGACATGACTTCTGGGAATAAGCCTCCTTGGCACCGAGGGATTACTACCAAGCACCAACTAACAATGCAACTGTAAAAAGACCTTGACCACAAGGAGGAAAGGGTAAGCACAAATGAGTTTATAAGGCTAAGAGACTTCAAAGTGAGTCAAGAGATCATTTCAGAGGTTAAACTTTTGAATGTCTCAGCAGGAACTCATAGACTGCCAAAGTAAATATTACCTCAAATACCAGGGCCCCTGAGGTCTCTGTCAACATCCAGACACTATAGGCAAAGAACACAGCTCAGGAGTTTGGCACCCTGCCAATGAGCCCTACTTTAGAATTTATGGTCCCCAGTATGGTAGAGTTGGACTCAGTTGTGTTTTCCCTACAAATGGCTCTGCTGCCCCTCTATTTGAACCTATATTTAGTACTAGAGTTGATCATTGTATGTCCAAGAGACTTAAGTCTTTGGGATATCCATTGTGCCAGTTGAGCCCCAAATCTCAACAGACTTGCAACACCTACTCTCCAGTTCATTGGACTCACTCAGGACAACTAACAAGGAGATGATGATGGACAATGACTATCTCAAGGAACAGAGAAATTCTGCAACTGTAAGCAAGAAAGTACCATCCATCTGCCCAATGGGACCTAAGCCTCCTCTTAAAAGGGGAATGGGCACCACCATCACAGAATCCTCAGGATTAGGGAATGGATGATGGACTAGAGTAGACTTACAGTTCTACTGTAGACTTGTGATCTTAGCAATGGAAGAACTTTTATCATGTAAGTGGAGGCAGTGACCACTAGAGGTTCTGAGTGGATAGAGAGAGTCAAATAGTTATAATATGGGGGGCATTTTTGAGAGTTGGGAATTATCCTGAATTACATTTCAATGACAGATAGAGGCCATTGTATAACATGTAATAGCTTGCAAAAATACGAGGGATAGAGTGTAAACTACAATGTAAAATTAGTGGCAATGCTCCAAGATGTGTTTACCAATTGTGACAAATGTACCACACTATGAGGGATGTTGCTGATGTTGGAAAATGTGGGAAGACTAGGGAATGGAGCATATGGGAATCCCATATATTTTTTGTGTAACATTTATGTAATCTAAGTTTCTTTAAAAAATAAAAATAAAAATGTATATTAAAAAAAGAGAGAGAGAGAAATGAGGATCAGGTCAAAGACATTCTTGTATATGGTGATGAGTTTTGGCTTCATTCTGAAAGTAAAGGGAAATGAGTGAGTGTTTTTAAACTGAGTAAAATAGTCTCCCTTGTTACAATATTAAACATTGTTCTAAGCATTACAAGCACTGGCATGTGAGATAAATAACAGTGAGGAGATTCTTTCAGTACTACTTTGTTTAACATACATACAGAACTTATTGTGAGCCAGACTTTGTTCTGAAAGGTTTACAAATGACAATTTAGTTCTCAAAACACTCATAGAGATTTGTTTTATTATTATCTTCCTAAACATAGGAAGCTGAGGCTCAGAGAGGCTAACTTGACGAAGTCTTGCAGTAAGAAGGTTTGGGGTAAGAGGAGGAAGTGGCTGGATAGAATAAACAAGATTCAATGATCCAAAGGATCATCTCAGACTTTTGCCAAACTACTAAAGAAACCCTGAGGTGGCCCACTGTCAGTCAAAATGGCTTAGGTACTGCTGAATTTTGTAACAGAATTCATGGCAAGGCAGATTAAAGGGTGTCCTTCACAGAGTAGGTATGCAATGGATATTGTTGAAGAAAAAGTTAATGTATAGCAACCATTATATCAACAAGAGGAGAACAGTCTTTTTTTAACAGCTGTATATGGTGTATGTTACATACATAAAATTGATCTATTTTAAGTGTTCTGATTTAAAATGTATGAAATTATACAACTGTCACTACAGTCAGGTTTTACCCAATATCATTAAAAGATCTTTGCAGTCAATCTCCACCCAACTGAGGCTATACCCTGTAACTGATGTTTTCTGTCATTGTAGTTTCACATTTTCTAGAATTTCATATAAATGGGAAATCATGAGGGACTGTAATGTTTTCTGCCTGACCAATCTCAGTTTGTATTATGTTTTAAAAATTCATCCATGTTATTCTGCTATCCATAGTCAATTCCTTTTAATTGCCAAGTAGTTGTCTATTATATGTATATATCACTTTTTATTTTCTATATACAAGTGGATGGACATTTAGGGTTCTTTTTCCACTTTGGGGCTATTTTGAGAGCTATGGGTATAAAATTATTGGAGAAATCTTCATGCATAAATATGCTTTTATATCTTCTGGGTAAATAAGTGTGAATGGAATTGCTGGGTCATAGAGCAAATGTGAATTTCTTTTCAAAACTGGCTGAGGAGGACCTGAAGTCCTTCAGGCTGAAATAAAGAAAAACTAGACAATAAGTCAAAGCCATAAGAAGAAATAAAAATTTCAGGTAAAATATCCACATAGGTAAATAATGATGTCAAATATTTTGTCTAAATAGTTTTTGTACTAATTCAAAATGTTATCAACAGAAATAACAGCTGTCATCTAGAATGATAATATGGTAATATTTTGTCCATATTAAGAAAAAAAATTCTCAGGATAAAATGTTCTCCTTTATCCTAATCTAAGTCATGAGTAAAACACTCATTTTTGTAAAATTATATCAAAATCTCATTGAATTAAAGAGGAGGGACAGGATATTAATGAGGTATAGGAAAGGGCCATCTAAATTAAAACCCCTAGTTAGGACACCAACTCCAGAGCTGAGTTGTCTGTGGAAACATCTGGACACTAGAGAATACACTGGTGGAGGAGAGGTCAGTCCAATTATGTCGTATATATATTTATTTTTTAGTTATCATATATCTAAAAATGGAAGATATGCTAGACCAAGGTCCAAATACTTAAGAAATATATTAACTCAGAAAATATTGTTTGAGATCAACAATGCTACATACAATATGTGCGCTTAAGATCACTTGAGCCCTCTGCTATAGGAGCAGTAGGCAGAATGTAGATTTTCAATATCCATGCTGAAGAAATGACATCATTCTTTAGCATTAATCAAATCATAGTTTGGCCAACTCTATAAGATGGTGAACAGAAGTTCTCCCATTCACTTTTTCAACCTCTCAGCTGCTGCCAAGGGCTTTTGCTACACTCCGGTTGAACTATCTGGGGGAAATGGAAGGTCTCTTAGACTAGACAAAAAAATACCCTAGACATGTTTTGTCTAATACGTAACCACTTGTGGCTATTGAGCACATTAAAAGTTTGACTAAAATAGATAAAGAAATTATAATTTTTATATAGTGTTAAATAAACTATATTTTTGAAATATGTTTGCCTTTCTTATTAATTTTAATGCCTCTAAAACAATTTTAAAATTCACATGTGGCTCACATTATGTTTCTATTGGGCAGCAAAAGACTAGTTCATGGCTTCTCAACTTGACAATTTATTAAATTACCTGTATTTTTAATACATAGATTCTGAATATGTGGTGCTTGTCTTCCCTGAGAATGTGGATTTGTGCCAGAGCTCACATGCTGCTGATGTTACTGGTTCCCAGAACATACATGTTTGACTTCTTTCTTTACTATTTACCTAGGAATCTGCAATGTTTAGAAGACCCAGGTGACTCTAATCCACAGTGAATGTGGGTAACCACTATGGTGGATGTATTTATTCCCTGCTCAGGCTTCCTAGGTGAAGTCTGGTAAAGTTCTGTAAGTCTAGTTTCACTTGGAGACTGTAGACTGCAGCACATCCTTCCTACACTGACCAAGAACTACGGAAAATAATGCCTGCTTGGATGTTGCAGCTCTGTCTTCTTCTTGTGAAAAAATTTGGAGAAAGTTGTGCAGTTAAAATGAATAATCACAGCTCAACTGCATGTATATTGGTTCCAAAATCAAGGTCCCAGACCAGACTTGCCATATTCCTGAATCCAGACTCCTTTGAATTGCAAAGTACCTGATCATTCTCTCTCTGATAACAGTGCCTGTTAAAATGTGTCACTTGAGAATGGTGTCTGTTTTGACTGTAAACAGCAAGAGTGGGTTTTGGTAAATATCCCAGCCCACAATATCAATAGTGAAAATGGTTTAATTTTGTTTTCTGAGTTACTGTGCTTTTGGCCCAATGCAAATTTCATTTTAAATGTGCAAATAAATCCCCAATATTCTTAATCCTTGACAAGACCTCTGTAGGTGCCAGACATGTCACAACATCCTTCCCTGAAAAAAGTCATAAGGGAGCCAAGTGAAGTAAGTGGTTGTTGTCTAAAGGGTTCAATTCCGAGTCTCATTCAGGGTCTATACGCACTGTTGCATTAGTACAAGTAGATCTGCACACAGATCTTCTTAATTTGGGCTAGTTGATGATACTAGAAATCCACAAAGCCAGTCCTCTCCAAGTTTTCCTGCCCTCTGCAAGTTCTGGGTATAAGTTGTTCCCTAGATTCAAACATCCCTAGTCATACTCAATGAATCCTTTTACTTTGCCTTGACTTCCACATTGATAACCTATATTTTCTCAGAACTCTTAACATTGTCTCTTCATTTTGGATATATCTCTAGGAAAATTAAAGCCTGGAATGCAATTGCCTAGTCAACAAGACTAAGTATGGAAGGTAGTTGCAAAGAAAACCATTTTTAATGTTCCAACATTATTCTAAAGTTATTTAAATATTTTTTCAATTATTAAAATACATATCTTCTATATATCTATATTTTCACAGAATCAGAGATAGTTCATATAATTATTTTTAGAGAAACCATAGTCTCTGTTTTCATATAGCTCATGATTATGGAAAGAAAAATCTTTACACAAATAATCAGATAATGTAAAAGGAATTATTACCATTACTAAAAGGATTGGTTAGAAGTATATCCATCTTTTCTAATATGTAAAATTTGACTTATGAGGGCCAGGGAAATATTGCAAGGGAAATTCTGATTAAGTGATTGTATTAGTCAGCAAAAGGTATGCTGATGCAAAATACCAGAAATCTGTTGGCTTTTATAAAGGTATTTATATGGGGTAGAAGCTTACAGTTACCAAGCCACAAAACATAAGTTACTTCCCTTACCAAAATCTGCTGCATTGTGTTGGAGCACGATGGCTACTGATGTTCAGCCTTCCTCTTCCTCTTAAGGCTCCGTGGTACCAGCTTCTAATATCAGCTATATGCCATCAGGCTATCTAGGGTTTTTATCCCCCCCCCCAGGGCTCAATTCTCTCTGGGCTCAGGCTTGCTTCTCTCCACAAGGCCAGCTGTAGACTATCAGGTGAACAGCTCATCTCTAAGCCTCTGCTGTGTCTGTGAAGCTGTCTCTATTCCTCTGTGCTCTTCTCCTGTGTGTTTACTTCCTGAGCTCCAGCTCAAAACTCCAACCTCCCTTCTCTGCAGTACAGTTTTTCTGTATCCCCATCCATCAAGGGGGTGGAGACTCAATGTCCTACTGATATGTCCAATCAAAGCCTTCATCATTATTTAATCAACTAAAAGTGAAACCTCTGAATCCAATATAATCTAATATGACCAGAGGAAAAGACCAGTTGACAATCATAATCCAATATCTATTTATGGAATTCATAAACAATATCAAACATGCTACAGTGATATAAAGTACAATTAAACAAGTAAAAGTGAAGTAGTTATTTGGTCTTTGGCCATAGCAGTGAAAAGAGGGGTTGTCTTTGTATTTGCTCAGCTACCTATATTTTTACCTTAGTGAATATGAGATTGGACATTGGCATAGCCATATAGTAGCTCATCATTTCTATTGACATGAAAAAAGTGTATGATGTGAGACTATCCAACAGAATTGGAAAAGGCATGCTGAGAGATTAAAGCCTGAGACATTTTGTTTTGTTCTCCTATCACTTCACTTCTGGCAACCCTACTGGGAGGTAGATATTGGAACAAGCAAAGAATGAGAGTTCGGTGTTTACAAACCATCTGTTATTGAAAAGGGACCATTCAACAGCCTTCAGAACTTGAATCCTGAATGGTGGGTTTGAGAAATGGAGCATCATACTCAGCCAGCTCTACTTCCCTGACAATCCTGGATGTGAACTGTCAGTTACACTGTGTAGGGATTTTCCTAGATATGGATATGGGCACCATTTCCATTTGTGGCATTCTTGATGGATCCTATATGTTCACATTGACAAAAATTTCTGCTATGTAGCCACTGCACCCATTTTTGCTTCTTCAAATCCAGATAATGTGATGAGAAGGTCTCCCTACGTGTCTGTCCTGCAACAACTCTGAGCACTGCCAGGCTGTAATTTATCCTGGGAAATGCAAGTAAACATTTGCCCTCCAAAAAACATTTATAGAAAATTATTTTGTGCTCTGAGCTAAAATCCCTTCTGTTTGGTATACACATGATACAAAGTTACAGCAGAAAAATGTAAACTATTTCATGAACCATGAGCATAAAGTAAGTAAATGATTTTAAATTACCCTGCAAATATTAAGAATATACATGGTTGTTTTCTAAGTGGTTTGTATTTATAATTTATATTAACATGTCCTGAATTTCAGATCAATTTCCAAATGTGTTCGTTTTTATTTTCCATTAGACCAACTTTGTGTGTTATGGAGGTTTTAAAATATATAAGCATTTGAGTATGACCAAATATGATTTTTTAAATGATAAATGATAATTAATAACTTATATAAACAGTAAAAATAAATATATGTATGTTTCAAGTTGAGAAATGGATCAATGCTTGTATAATATCCAGCAAAGCTTATTTAAGACTTAAGATTTTTAATCTACTTAATAGGTTTCCACAGCATTTATAGTAGTTAATGCTAGTGAGCCATTGCATAAGTGGGACTCTAACATCTTTGAAAATCCATGACATAATGAACATCGCTGAGTTGTATACCTGAATGTGGTTGAAATGAGAAATTTTATGTCGTATATATGTCACCCCAATATATATTTTTTTAAATTCTTGTCCAGAATTTTTTTTTAAAGGCAGGACAGGGCATTGGGAGTTGTGGATATGTGGGATAGGGCACAGCTGAGGCATATATCAATGTTATATCAAAGTGTCCATCTTGTCATAGTGTGTTATCTCAGTGGGTGGAGACCCACACAATAAACAAAAAAAAATAGTACCCTCCTGTAGCAGTTTGGCAGTTTGATGTAATTATGAATTCCAAAAATAGATATTGGATTATGCTTGTAAACTGGTCTGCTAATCTGGGAAGGATGAAGTTATGATTAGGGCATGAAATGGGCCACCTCAGTAAGGTGTTGAGCCCCACCCCTTGGAGGGTGGGGAATCAAATATAAAATGAGTGGCAAAGAAGAGTTGGAGCAGTTTTCTGTTGGAGTTCTGATGAGGAAGGAAAGCCGAGGGATAGAGACGAGCCATTCACCTGAGAGTTCACAGCTGACCTTGTGGAAGAATTGGAGGAACTAAGTCCGGAGAGAAATGGAGCACCAGGAAGACAACAAAGAAGCCTGAACCCTGGCAAATGCCAGCAGCTGCCTTGCTCCAACATGTAGCAACAGACTTTGGTCAGGGAACAAAGTTATGCCTTATGGCCCAATAACTGTAAGCTTCACCAAAAATAAATACCCTTTATAAAAAGCCAACCAATTTCTGGTATTTTGAAGCAGCACCTCTTTGGCTGACTAATACAGAATTTGGTACTGTGGAGTGGGGAAGTGCTTTTGCAATTACCAAAATGCTGGAATGGTTTTATAAATAGGTAAGGGGTATTTTTTGGAGGTATTGTGAATCGCTTGATGGAAAAGGCCTAGATCACTTGCAAGAGAATGTTGATAGCAATATGGATGCTGAAGAGACTTTCTATGGTGCCTTAGAAGTAAATGATGAAACTATTATTGGAAACCGGAGGAAAGGCAATCCATGTTTTAAAGTAGCAGAGAACTTTAGCAAGATTAACTCCTGGTGTTATATGGAAGACAGAATTTGAAAATGGTGAGCCATAGCATTTAGGTGAAGAACTTTCCAAAGTAAATTTGGAGAATGCAGCTTGGCTTCTCTTTGCAGCTTACAGCAAAATACTAGATGAGCAAAATACACTAAGGACTGAACCTTTGGGCACAAAGAAAACAGAAACTGATTCTGGAACATTCATGTTTCTGAAAATCAATTTAAAGTGCCCCATTTGAAGACTTAGCTAAAACTGGAACTTGTAAATCAGAATTGAAGAGGCAGTTATCTCAGAAAGACTTTTGTAAAGTCTTACTGTCTGATGGCTTGGATCCATGCTTCTTGCATGCTAAACCAACAAGGTTTTTGAGATCACTGTATGAACAAAACCACTGTTCACTTGGACTAAAAAGGACATGAAAAGAGGATATTGAAGATGAAACGTTTTAAAGAGAAAACCATGGCAGCTTAGATCTGGAATTAAGAAATTATCTTGCGCCAAGAGAGGAGCCCCACCCATGTGTACAGAGAGGGTGAGTTTGCCCCAGCAGTTGAAGAGGGTGGATGTTTCCATCCGATGTTCTCAAGAGTTTTGCTGCCCCATGGTGTAGGGGGTTTGGAGCACATTCCTCAAGGATTAGGGTGGTTAAGGTCAGCACCCCATTGATCTGAGAGGGGTGGACTTGTCCCCCATGGATTAGGGAAAGCCAGGTAGTCAAGTAATTGCTCTGAGAGGGTTGAGCCTGTATGCTGAAGGTTAGGGGGAATGTTGACTTCATTTCACTGTACTAGGGGGGTTAAGACTCTAACCCAAAGATTGCATAAGGTGTGAGAATTACCCAAAAACTCTTGGAGGGTGAGGTCTGGAGCTTGGTCAACACCCAGATGTTTGATGAGTGTGGAACCAAGAAAATGGCCATTGGGCAAGCCTGTGGAAAGGGTGAGTTCCCATGTGGCTTTAAGGAGAAGAAACCATCATATTAAGAATGACTCTCAGACTTTGAAATTGAATGGAGGATGCCATGCAGATTTACTGAACTGTAGAGGACCCAAGACTCATGTTTAACCTCCAAAACTCTCCTATGGTAATGAAAATGTTTATCCATTGTCTTTCCATTTGTGTATTTGATTCAGTTAAATGGTTTTGTAAGTTTTAGAGTTCTACAGCAGATGGGATTTTGCATGAAGAAAAACTGTATTCCTTTAAACTGATTATGATATGATTTTGTACTTGCATTGTCACTGATTTAAGGTTTTTTGAATATTGTAATGTATTTTTGGTATTCAGAGGGTGGAGTGCAGCAGTTTGGCAGTTTCATGTAATTATGAATTCCAAAAGTATATATTGAATTATTCTCATAAATTGGTCTGCTAATCTGTGCATGATTTAGTTATGATTAAGGTGTTAACTGGACCATGTCAGTAGGGCATTGAGCCCCACCCCTTGGTGGGTGGGGAATCAAATATAAAAGGCATGGCAAAGAACAGAGTTGGAGTTTGATGTTGGAGTTCTGGTGAGGAAGGAGATAAGGCCACGAGATAGAGACAAGCTATTCACCTGAGATTTCACAGCTGGCCTTGTGGAGAGATGCAAAGCCTAGAGAACCTCATAGTCTACAGCTGACCTTGGGGAGGAAACAGAGGAGCTAAGCCCATAAAGAAATGGAGCCCCAGGAAGAAAGGAACCCAAGAAGCCTGAACCCTGGCAAACATTGGCAGCTGCTTTGCTCCAACACGTACCAACAGACTTTGGTGAGGGAAGAAACTTACGCTTAATAGCCCAGTAACTGTAGGCATCTACCCCAAATAAATACCCTTTATAAAAACCAGCCACTTTCTGGTATTTTGCATCAGCACACCTTTGGCTGACTAATACACCTCCCATCCTGGGTAGTTCTGTTATTTTCTCAATTAGAGGGACAAGAATCTCTTGAGAACATAAGCAGAGCCTAATAAAAGAAAACAGAGCAATATGTTAAGCCCTCAATACTATTGCATGTAACTATGAACCTTATACTTCAAAAATGGAAACTTAGTGGTTAATTCTGATGTTGGACTCTTCTACATCTGAATCTTGCCCTGGTTATGCAATACCATTTTTAAGATTGCTATCTTTGTGCAATTGATTCATGCCCAGGAGAAAACTTACATTCTGTTTATTTTTGTTTTACATCTTTAGTGTTTTTTTTTCTCTCCTTTAATTACATCTAGCTTCTTTTGCCTCATTACATCCCAGAATGAACATGTAAATATAAATTTCTATATATATTCTCTATTAGATACTCTACATTATATAAAGTTATGTATTTGTATAAGTGTATTCACTCACTGTGCAGTTTTATATATAAAACTACACTTATGCCCTTAATGGTGAATTTAATAGATTTTTTAAGCTTTAAAAAAAATCAACATATGGAGTGCAACAGATTTCAGGGGGGTGAGAGCACAGGAATTGGAAAGCCTGGAAGAGCAGCTGTGTTTCAGCTGAAGCCCCAGAATGGCACAAAGAAAGATGACCTGGAATAAGCAGAGCTCAGGTTTCGCTGAAAGGGAAAGATAGTGGTTGCAAACCGTTGGCCATGCTCAGGAGCATAGAGAACAGTCTGTTCATGTTCTGGGAGGCAGCTTGGTGTTGGAGGGTGATTCATTTGTCACCTTAGGCCTCTCTCTCTGTCTCTCTGTATCTGCATGTTAATCTTAGGGAAGATTGCAGGCGTCTCTGGGCATACACAGGCAAGGGGCAGTTCCATTGCTCTGGCAATGGCCCCAGTGACCTGACACAGATCAGGTGACAATACAGATATCTCCATCTGCTGCAACACCTTACTCTGCTGTGGCCACTGTTCAGACAAATGTAGGGTCTCAATGACAACCTGGGCATAGGCCATCCCTGTACCCCTGCAGTCTCCACAACTTTGCCTTGATATTAGCTGCACTGAAGGAACTTTGAAGTGGTTAGAGGATGTAACATGCCCCCTCAAGGCAACAATCTCCTTGACTAAATTCATCAAAATTAACTCTATTTTGTGAAGGTGTACCCAGTCTCTAAATTCTCTTTTTGGCCATGACCAAAGTCATATGGAAGGACTCTGCATTCTTTTTTTTCCTGAAGTTTCAACAACTTCCTGGGTCATAGGCTCATATATACCAGAACCAGAGACCTTTTTAGAGTTGCTCAGGTAATGGGCACCTCCTGATCTCAGGTGTCCCATTGTTGGAAGGCCTTGAACAATTACTAGGGATCTGCTCTTCTAACCTTTCTTGAACCCTTCTGTTGGTTCACCAATATGACCCATTGATTCCCGTTTCTCCCTTCAAATCACAAAGCTTATAAACCCAATCCACTAGCATTCTCCAAGAATGTCCCTCGGTTTCTCCTGGCATTTCCCCAGACCCATTGCCATGGCTGGAGGTATGCCCTACAATATCCACTAGCTCCTCTAGAGACAGCTCAGTGGTTTCCTCTAGCACCCTATTGGTGAAATACTCCATGGGACCCTGAAATCTTGCTAATGATGCACTAGCATTGCTGTACAATGTACTGTGGCCTATGCTAGTATTTCCCATACTTACCAGACAGGATTCCAGGCCTCCTGTTTTAGCAGAATTGTCCTTAATTTTCTTCCTTGTTCCCTGCTTCAGTGTTGTCAAGAATTCAGATAAGCAGGCAGGAATAAAACATAGCTGATAAAAACAGGCAATCCCAAAATGGAAGTAAGCAATGAAGCCTTTGATCACTTACTATCAAAGTATAAGTAAGAAGGTAAACTGAGGAAAGATGTCAACTTTCCTCTGGTTCATTACCCTATGGAAAGGTATGACAAGTGGAGGCTCAGATGCACCAGCACAGACATGGAATCATCTCACCACTGAGGGAGCACTGATCAAAGTACTCCTTCACTTTTATGGAGCTAAGGGCCAGTAGTTTAAAATACTGAGAACTTAGAGTAGAGAAAGTGTCCTAAATGTTCCCCCTCCTCCCTCTAATAAGGATTTATCAGAAGAGACACGTTAGTAAGGCTTCTATTTTAGGCCCTTTAAAGGGAGGTCTCCTTTTGTAGGCACCTGGGCTAAGAATGCAGAAATGCGCAGCACCATGTGTGGACTGGGGGACCTGAGTCCTTGACTGCAATTCCCTTCAGAGACTGCTGTGCTCTAGCTGTACACCATGTCTGGTATGGGGAGGTAATTCTCCCTAGGTGGCCAGTCAGATAAATCCTTGTAATTGACTATGGCCAGGATTGAATAACAAACAGGGGTTTATCAGAAGGTTGACTCAGAGGGAATGAATATTGATTAAAATAAAATCAACAATATCCAGAAATTAAGGTCAATTATAACTCTATTTTTAACAGTAACCCCAAGAGAATTATAAATATTTATGAATATGTGATGCTTTTATTGATAAAAGTATAACATTCTAAATTTAATCTATATTCAGGAGGGTACTTTGAATATATATTGTTTATTGGAAAGGAAGTATATATTATATTCCAAATCACTTTTAGAATAAACACCTAATGATAAAAATAGTCCTAATATAAACACCCATAATCCTAGAAGTTTGTTGTCTTTCTCTATTTTTTCATAACTTTTTCTTACACTTTACAGGCAACCACACTTCTGACTATAAATACATGGTCATAGCTTGCATTTTGGAAAATTAATAATAAAGCCTTGTTTGGACCACATTTCAAAATATGGGATGCCCCTTCTGAGATTCAGTGCCCTGATAAGAGAGGAAATAATTTCCTAAATCATTATGGCCAACACAGCTGTCTGATGCTCTTTGGCCAATGAATTGTGAGCAAAATTAAAGAAATGTGGATTGTAGAGCTAACATATTGGTGCATCATTATAATATATTTTCATTCTGCCAAGAGAACCAGTAACATACCATATACAGGCTGCTCCTTTTTATAGAATATGGATCATGTGGAGTAAAGCCATAGCAAACACACAAATGACATGTGTTACAAAATGAAAATATTTTTTACTGCTCTCAACACAAAGATGAAAGCTTATTTTGGTTACTGCAATGTAAGGTGTTCGTAGCTGACTGATGCAATATCAGTTTTGAAAGCATCTGCACCAACTTATACACACACGCACTATAATAAATGAATATTTCCTTTGCTCCACATCTTTACCAACAATTGATGCTTCCAGATTTTTTTTTTCCAATCTACTGAATTTTTGGCAGTACTTTATTGTGGTAATAATTGTTATTTTCTGTCAATATTAAATGTGCCGATCCTATTGTCATGAGATAGTTGTGCTTCTGCTTCTTTGAAATTCCTTTTTTTAGATATTGTGAATTATATTTACTTTCCCTTGCTTTTTGGTTTGCATTTCTGTGCTTTTGTGTTGGCCCTAGAGACAAAAATTCTTTATCATATTACAACGAAATTCATAAACATGTTTACATTATGTGTATTTTCATATCCATTTCTCCTCTTCTTTCAAAGAAATTCTTTCCCTTTTTCCAGTTATGAAAATATCTTCTCAAATATTGTGATATTTTTCTATACATTTTAATTTTTAATATGTTTAGAATTAGTTTGTGTAGGTTCCGAACTATGAATGTAATTTCAGTTTTCAATATTTTTATTTCTGTAAAATTTGTGTGGACTTTTATTTCTCATTTACTTTCAAATTTGATCTATTGCTTATGTAAGTGCTGATTCCTTTGTTTTTTGGATTCTTATGTATTTTATTTTCATTGCCTTTTCTTAATTGGTTCTTAATAATGTTGGTGGATGGTCTTCTTTGTCTGATTCTATACCAGGTATGCTTCTATCATGCACATTTTAAGTTTTATGAGGTTGAACTATGAGCTTTCCCTTTTAATAGTTTTTTTAAAGAGAGTAATCATATTCCTTCTAAATTTTTATAACAATTTTCATGATGAATAAATATGTAGTTAGAAAAGATATCTCTTCTGCAAACATGGCATTATCATATAATCTTTTAAGTTAGAATTTTTAATGAATTAGTATAATTACTTTTTTAATGTTAAATCACTTATATTCTGAGATATATAATTTGATCATGACATTTTTAATATCTCATATATTTATGTAGAATTTTAACAAACTTACTCATTTATTTATTTTTTTTTAACATATCCTTTTCCATTAAGATCCACTGTTTCCACCAAAATTCCTCCCAGAGTTTCCTATCCTCTTTTTAAATTTGGAATATTATATTATATGCCTTTTGTATATCTGTTAGGCTAATTCTTCCCTTCAACAATCTTTTGAAGTTAATCTCTCATGGTGATTTCATTTATGTAGTATCCTAAGAAAGTGTAAGTAGACATTAGGGAACATGCTATTTCTGAAATATTTGTCCTCATATCTGGCTTATATTTTCTTGGTTATGACCTTCTCATTAATATCTCTTTATCACTTATGTCTGAATTATCAAGAACAATTGGGTAAGACTGTTTGTTTTTTTTTTTTAATTTTCTACATGTCATTTCAAATGGAAGAACATGTCATTCTTACTGATATCAAGTTAGTATTTATTTATATTATTATTCCCTTCTTTTCTCTGTTTTCTTATTCTTTCCACATATTGCAAGATTAATTCAGGAATCTTTGTCAAGTCTTCCATTTTCTTTTATTTTTATAATAGTTAACATTCCCCTTCAGATAATGTAAATTCATTGGTTGTGCCACAAGGGAATGCAACATTCCCTCTATGAAGCCTGTCAGTAAAGTCCTTGCAATTACCCATGGTCAGGACTGAAAATCTCGTGTAAGTTGTTAATCAGGTGCTAGACTATACATCAACTTACCTTGATTTTTCAGGATCCAAGTCAGAAATATAAGCTAACTGATAAAGCCCCCGTATGAGTCATATTTTGAGTGCTGTCTAAACAATCACACAGTGTGAGACAATGGTGGACAAAGTCTATGATCAAAATCACTCCAACCAGATTGATCAGGATTGTCTGGAGGACTGAACATATATGTGAACTACAACCACTGCCAAACCTGGAAATGATGTGTTATAGTATAATAGTTCTGTTTAATAGAACCAGGGAGCTTCTTCCTTGAAAGTCTGTATGAATCTTTTCCCCAGACAAAGGCATTTATTTAGGTACAGCACAACTATGACTATTGGTTGAAGCTAACTTGAATTAATTCCATAGTTTAAAAAGGATCAAGATAGAGTACATATAGAGGCAGCACAATCTCAATGGCACATGAAGTCCCCTGTTATCTGTAATGTTAATGCACCACAACAAGGATATATATTAATTTAACTAGGCTCTCAATATGGCCTCCCACTTTGGGACCTTCTGCCCTAGGTTTCCTAGCACATTTCCAATCATTTATTATTATTAATGGTTTAGAAGTATTGCCTTCCAATGTAATCCAGGCTCATGTTAGCTTACCCCTATCCATAAGCCAATTAAGACCTTTCTTTACTATTCCTTAAAACATCAAATCATTCCATGGCTGGAGGGCTATATGGAGCACGGAGAGTCCATTTGAGGCATAATGACTGGGCAACTGATATGTAGCTTAGGGCACAAATCTGGGTCTTTTATCCAATACAATATGCTCAGTAAAGCCAAACATGAAACAAATGTGTTCTTGTAAGGCATGATAGTGTGGCACAAGTCAGTGGAACAAATGGACATGGCTAGACTAAACCTGGAGAAAGTATCATCTGTGGCCAGAATCCAGCCAGACATTCTGGATGGGATGAAAATCATAATGAATTACTTGCTCAGAACTTCCTGGCCCACTGGCTTAAGAATGATCCTGGGCAGTACTTTTATCCTTGACAAGGATCTGACAAGTTCGGCAGGATTTGCATTCTATTACAGGTTCTTCTAATGTCAGTGGAGTCCCATGCATGCAGGCCCAGTCTAGGAAGTTGTCTGAATTTCCATGGACTGCCTTACTGTGGATCCAGGTGGTGATCGGTCATACATCTGCTTGCTCTGAACTATGCAGGTTCCGCATATAGAAGAGAACCAAGGTCTGCTTGAGGTAATGGTATCCCTGTCCATGAATGGCCCTTCCTAGGGAATAGTCACATAGGTAACAAAAGGCATAATAAGAGAAGAGATGATTTTTTTCCAAATGCTTCATCCCCATAAGGGAGCTTATTTTATATACCTGTCCAAGACTTGCCAGTGGCCACACAATATGGCCAAGTCTGTAAGTTAGTGAGCTTCACAGTCACTCATATGCCCTCTAGAATGGCCCTAACTACTGCAATTCCAATCAGAGTATAGGGTGAAGGCTAGCAAGTTTTCACAGAGAATATATCAATACCACTCATGCATTCAGTAATTGGAGTCATACAATGGACTTATGTAGGGGCCATATGGAACTCACCATAACTGGGCTTGGCAATTGTCTCAATGGCAGTATCCTCAGACCAAAATCAGAAAGCATTATCCGTTTTAATCTCCTCTAGGTGTTAGTTACATGGATCATAATACACTGCTATCTAAAAGGCCTAAGGATGAAATTTGTTTCACCCACATTCCCATTGACCTCTAACCTTACCACAAGGACTTTGTGTCCCTGGAGACAGATGGAACTCAGTGGAGAGATCCAGATAAAAATGGTTTGGGCCCTCTGACGCATCTCAAGGATCAAAGGGTAGGAGCAAAAAGAACAGCCCAGTGACTGTCACAGGGGTCAACATGGTAGGACAGCAGAGGTTTCTTTGGTCAAGAAGGCAGAGGCAGCTGAGAGCCCAGCATATCAACTGTTTTCAAGCTGAGACTCCCAATATCTCTGTAAGCAGAGCGCAGCTCTAGCAAAGCTGTTTCCAGGTGGCATGGACAACCTTCATAAGTGGCCAATCTCATAGTTGGGGGAGGTTTTTTCTTTTTTTTTTTTTGTCAGCTCATCTTCTCACCATGCTCTTTAATCTGGAGGCAGGATGTGCTGGTTATCCAGGGCATATACATGCAAGGGGCTTCACTACCCTGGTGCTCATTGGTGTGGTCCTGTTTGGAATCCTGGCCTGTGTCAAAACTCAGAAAGGGACACCTGTGCTGCAGCAGCTGCTCAAGTGTGTCCAGTGGGTGTTCCTCCCCTGAAAGCAACTTTGGGGTAGACTTCCCCTGCAACCCTGTAACACCTGCCATTGCTCTTTTCATGGTGGCTGCTATCAGCGAACTCTGAAACAGGTAGAGGATAAAACTTGCTCACGTCAAACTATACTCTCCCTTACTAACTTTAAGAAGATTGCCTCTATTTTTGTGTAGGGGAACTAAATGTCTAGTTCTGTTTGTAGCTGCTGGCCAAAATGATCCTAAAGTGTTCTACATTCTTTTTAACTGAACCTTCAACAATTTACAGTGCCATAGGGTGGGAATCAGCATGTTATGTTTAACTAAAGTTTCAGCAATTTGCAATTCTATAGGGTGGGAATCAACAGCAGGACTCTGAGTTGCTCAGAACATGTGTTCTATGTGAACTTCAGTCACCCCACTATTGGAGGGTCATAAACAGTAACTAAGGAACTGCTCGACTAACTTTATTCTAACCCCTCTGTTAGGTCTCTAATCCAACATAGCAGGGGAGCCCTGCCAGGAACCTGGGGCTAAAGGGAAGAACAAATTTTCTCACTTGGTATTGCAAAGCTTACACACACTAACCGCTAGTATTCACCAAGAATGACCCATAGCTTTCACTAGCATTTCCCCTGAACCAATATTTTGCCTCCATGGATTCTACTAATACCGCTTTGTAAATTGAAGTGCCTCAAGGAACCCTCAAATTCTTGTCTATGTTCCACTGGCATCCCTGCAGGAAGAATGCCATGTGACCTTTGATAGCATATCCCAAGATTGTCCTGTGGGATCCCTAGAACTTCTGCTTTTCCTGAACATCACTGTGCTTACTTAGCTACCCTGCTCTGGTACCAATTTGGCAGAGTATGAGTTGAGCTGCTAGGTGTCAATTGTAATCAATACCAAAATGGAAGTTTAATGTCATCTTTATTCACTTAAAATATATATGTAAGCAAGAGTGTGAACTGAGAAGAGACGCAGCCTTGCCCCTCTTCCATTTCCCAATGGAATACTGCCAGGGATGTCTATTCAGGTGGGTCAGCACAGACATGGGATCATGTTGTGGGAGCCTTGAACAATTGGCTCCTGCAGTTTTATGGTCCCAGGGGCAAGGAGTGAAAACGTACTGAGAGTAAGTCATGGTGGAGAACGTGTCTTCAAGGCAGTCCCCTCCTCCTTCCAAGAATGAGTTTTCAGTAGAGGTGCATTAGGAAGCCTCATTTACTGACCCCTGATAGGGAGTCCTCCTGATGGACAAATCTGGACTAGGAATGCAGATTTGTCCAAGATCATGATTTATAAAATCCATGATAATAAAAATAATGATAAACACCCTGGAATCCTAGAGTTTTACTGTGCTTTTCCCTTTTTTGATGAACTCTTCCTCCAACTAGCAGATAAGCACTCTCCCTACTGGAAATGCTTTCATAATACCTGTGTCCTCATTTAATTAATAAAGTCTAGTTAGACCAATATTCAAAATATCTGGTGCAACCTTTGAGATGGCTCTCTCTGTGGTGCTCCTCTTAAGAAAGGAGTATAATGTCCTAATAAATGAATGCTACAATTGGCCACATGAATTCTTTAGCAAGGAAATCTGAATAAAAGTAGGAATGTGGATTTAAGCCCCAGTATATTGATACATGTTTAAATATATTTTCTTTCTCCATAGGAATATTAACATCCAAAAGCCTGAGCATAGCATGTGGCTGGTGTGTAGCACAGCCATGGCCAACACATGAGAGACATGTGTCACAAGTTGAAAATAATCTTTGATGCCCTTATCACCAATATTTGAGTTTTACTGGTTATTGAAACATAGCTTGGTCTCAATTGACTGATAAAATATCAAATGTATTACAAAGCACCTCCACTAATTATACACAAAAACCAGTGATATATAAGGATACCCTTTGCTCCAAATGTTCAACAATAGTTAAGGCTTTCAGGTTATTTCTTCCTGTGTACTGAAATTATGGAAATACCTCATTGTGTAAATAACTACTACTCTATTCATTTATTCATTTATTTTACCATAGGTTCAATGTTCCTGCTCTAAACATTTTTATACATTACATCATGTTATTGCAATTTTTGTTTAAGGCTCTTTTTTCCAAACTGGAAATGTTTTTGAGATTTATTCATATTGTTGGGTGTAGTATTAATTTCTTGATTTTGTTTTTTATTATTTTAATAAAATGTTATTGAAGTATCTCATACATACATGCACATACATAGACAATAAGTGTATAGTAAAAGTTGTGCACTTACAAAACAAACATGCATATTATCATACAGGGCTCCTATACATCATCTTACCACCAACACCTTGCACTGTTGTGCAGCCTTTGTTACAAAATATGAAAGAGCATCTTCAAAACATTGTTACTCACTAAACCCTGATCTTATATTTGGTGTACTTCTACCCCAACCCACCTGATTTTTAACACCCTGTATTAGTATTATATATTTGTTTTGGTTCATGAGAGAATGTTCTCATAATTGTTCAGTTAAACATAGTCCTTCTTCCACTACTGGATTCCCCTAGTTTTACAGTCCCATGCTTTGTACAGTCCATTCAATGTTTACATTCAGTGGCTCTCATTTTCATCAGTGTTTTGCTGTCATCACCACAGTTAATTTTAGAACATTTTAATTACTTCAGAAGGAAAAATCCCCAACCCCCTTATACCTCCCTACGGTTTTCCCTTAATATTGAAATAATATCTCCTGTGCCATTGCTGCAAAAATATTACAGTATTATTTTTAACAATGTCGATAAGTTACATTGTTTGAAATTTCCCATGTATCATATTTTCTTAACACTTTGTAAAAGAAAAATACCTTCCCCAGATTATTCACTAACTTCCTTTCAATTGATTTTTATGTTCACAGACTACCGCTTTCAGCCACAATCATATTTATAAAACAGTAGTGTTAGTTATACTCATTATAAGGTTTTACCATCAACTCTATTCATTTCCACACTTTTACAAGAAAACTTATTAAAAATTCTACACACATTAAGCATCAGCTCGAATTCTCGTCGCACATGCTAACTCCTAGTAGGCTATACTGTAGAGTTTACCTCTGTGAGTTTACTCATTTAAGTTAGTTCATATTAGTGAGATGATACAATATTTTTCCTTTTATGTCTGGCTTATTTCACTAAACATAATATCCACAAGTTTCATCAATTTTGTCATATGCATTCTTCTTACAGTTGAATAGTATTCCATCATATATACATAGTATATTTTGGTTATCCATTCACTAGTTGATGAACAATTGAATTGTTTCCATATTTTAGTGATTGTGAATAATGCTGCTATGAACATCAGTGTGAAACTGTCAATTTGTATCCTTGCTTTCAGTTCTTCTGAATATTTTAATAGCAACGGGATTGCTGGAACATATGGCAGTTCTCTTTTCAGCTACTTGTACTGCCAAACTGTCTTTCACAGAGGCTGCACCATTCTACATTACCAGCAACAATGAAGGAGTGTTTCTATTTCTCCATATTCTCTCCAGCACTTGTAGTTTTCTGCTGTTTATTTTTTCTTTAAATAATGGCCATTCTATAAGATGTGAAATCTTATTGTAGCTTTGATCTGCATTTCCATAAGAGCTAGTGAGGTTGGGCATTCTTTTATGTGTTTTTTGGCTATTTGTATTTCCTCTTTGAAGAAAAATCTATTCAAATATTTTGCCCATTTTAAAAATTGGGTTGTTTACCTTTCTATCATTGAGTTGTATAGTCTCTTTATATAACAAGGATATCAAGACCTTGTCAGATATGTGGTTTCAAAATGTCTTCTCTCATTGAGTAGGCTACTTTTTACTTTTTTAACAAAGTATTTTGAAGAACAAAAGTGTTTAATTTTGAGGAGGTCCCACTTATCTGCTTTTCTTTTGTTGCTTGTGCTTTGGGTGTAAGGTTTAAGAAACTATCACCTATCACAAATATCTTGAAGATGTTTCCCTACATTTTCTTCTAGTAGTTTTATGGTTGTAGCTCTATGTTTAGGTCCTTGATCCATTTTGAGCTAATTTTTATATAAGGTATGATATAGGGATCCTCTTTCTTTCTTTTGGATATGAATATCCAGTTCTCCCAACACCATTTATTGAATAGACATGTCTGGCAAAGCTGAGTGTGTTTGATAGCCTTGTCAAAAATAACTTGATCATAGATGTGAAGGTCTATTTCTGAATTTTTGATCTGGTTACATTGGTCAAGATGTCTACCTTTATGCCAGTACCATACTTAAACAATAAAGTTAAGTAATATGCTTTAAAGTCAAGAAGTAAGACTCTTCCAATTTTGTTCTTTTTAAAGACATTTTTGGCTATTTGGAGACCTTTACTCTTCCAAATAAATTTAATATTTAGCTTTTCCCTTTTGGCCAAAAAAGATTTAGGGACTTTTATTGGAATTGTTTTGAATCCATAAATCAGTTTACATGGAATTAACATCTTATCTTTATTTATTCTTCCAATTTAGGAACATGAAGTGTACTTCCATTTATTTAGGTCTTTGGTTTCTTTAAGTAATGTTCTGTAATTTTCTGAATATAGGTCCTTTATGTCCTTGATTATGTTTATTCCTAAATATTTGATTCTTTTAGTCTCTATTGTAAGTGGGATTTATTTCCTGACTTTCTCATCAGATTGTTCATTAGTAGTATACAGAAGTACTATTGATTTTTGAATATTAAGCTTGTATCTTACCTCTAGGCTGAACTTGTTTATTAGTTCTAGTAGACTTGTAGATTTTTCAGGATTTTCCATATGTAGGAACATATCTTCAATGAAGAACAACATTTTTACTTCTTTTTCTATTTAGATGTTATCATGTGTTTTTCTTGCCTAATTACTTTAGCTAGAACCTCTAGCACAATATTGAAAAACACTTGTGAAAGTGGGCATTCTTTTTCTGATCTGAGAGGGAAAGCTTTCAATCTTTCACTCTTGATTTTAATGTTAGCTGTCTGTTTTTCATATATGCATTTAACATGTTGAGAAATCTTCCTTCTATTCCTATCTTTTAGAGGGTCTTTATCAAGGTTTTGTCAAATGCCTTTTCTGCATCAATCAAGAGGATTAAGTGATTTTTCTTCTTCAATTTATTAATGTGGTTTATTACACTGATTGATTTTCTTGTATTGAAACAACCTTGCATACCTGGGATAAAACTCACTTGATTGTGGTAAATAATAGTTTTAATTTGCTTATGGATTTGGTTTGCAAGTATTTTATTGAGGATTTTTGCATCTGCATTCATTAAAGGAATTGGTCTGTATTTTTTTTTACCCATAGTATCTTTATCCATTTTTTATATTAGGTGATGTTGGCTTCAAAGTTCATTTAAAAATGTTTGAAATTTAAATGAGACCTGTATTATGACCCAACATATGGTCTATCCTGAAAAAGGATACATGAGCAATTAAAAAGAATGTATATCCTGCTTCTTTTGAGTATAATGCTTTATAAATGTCCCTAGGTCTATTTAATTTATCTTATTATTTAAGCTCTCTGTTTCCTTATTTATTCTATGCCCAGATATTCTACCCAATGCTGAGAGTGGCATTATACTATTCAGCTAATGTTTTAGAGAGAATTCCTCCCTTCAGTTTTGCCAGTGTATACCCCATGTATCTTGGAGTATCCAGATCAGGGGCAAAAATATTTATTATAGTTATTTCTTCTTGGAGAAGTGCCCCTTTTATTGATGTATAATGACCTACATCATTTCTTATAACATTTTTTGCATATAAAATCTATTTTATCTGTTATTAGTATCACTACTCCAGTTCTTTTTCAGTTACTATTTGCATGGAAAATCTTTTTCCAACCTTTCACTTTCATCCTAGTTGTATCCTTATTTCTCAGTTAAGTCTCTTATAGACAGCATATGGATGGCTCATTTTTATCCATTCTATTACTCTATATATTTTGATTAGGTAATTCATTCCATTATAATTCAATTTTACTATTGTAAAGGCATTACTTACTTTGTCCAATTTATCCTTTCTCTTTTCATTATCATAGTTTATTGTTTTCTGTCTTTTTACACTTTAAGTTACTAGTAGTATTCATTTTTCTTGACCTTCTATACTCCTTTCAGGCTGTAGCACTCCCTTTAATATCTCTTGTAAATCTGATCTTTTCTTAATATACTAAGTTAGGTTTTGTTTTTTTGCGAAGTCTTTAAATTCACCTTCATTTTTGAAGGACAGTTTTGCCTGATAAAGAATAGTTGGTTGGCAAGATTTCTTTTTCATTACCTAAATACATCATACCAATTTCTTCTAGCTTTCATGGTTTATGAAGAAAGATTAGCATTTAGTCATATTGAGGTTCCCTTGTACGTGATGCACTTATTAGCTCTTGCTGCTTTCACAATTCTCTTTTTATCATTGGTATTTCTCATTCTAAATAGTAGGTGTCTCAGAGTAGGTTTTTTTGGTTTTATTCTGTTTGAGCTGCAATGTCCTTCTTAGATTTTGTTATTTATGTCTTTCATAATGTTTGGGAATTTTGGTTCATTATTTCCTCAAATATTCTTTCTTCATCATTTCTGTTCTCAGATCCTTGTGGGATACCAACAACACACGTTTCTACATTTTGCATTGTCATTCAATTCCCTGAGATCCTGCTCCATTTTTTTCCATTCTTTCCCCTTTCTCTTCTGTCTGGTGAAGTTTAGTTACTCATTCTTCTGTCACTAATTCCATTAATTCAAATCTGATGTTATATGTTTCTAATGTATTATTTTAACTTTATATTTAAAGAAGTTTTAGATTACAGAAAAGTTATATTGAAAATATAGGGCCATCTCATAAGTCCCATACCCTCCCCTTCTCAAATTTTCTGCTATTAATAACATCTTTCATTACCGTGGTACAGTTTTTACAATTGATGGACAAATATTGAAACAGTGCTACTAAGTATGGTCTATACTTAATATTATGCTTTACACTTCACACAGCACAAGTTTATAGGTTTTGACAGAGTGTATAATGGCCTGTATCAGCCATTGCAATATCATGTCCCAATTCCAATGTCCCTAAAATGCTCCATGTTGCAACGA
Source organism: Cabassous unicinctus (assembly GCA_029593785.1). Taxonomy (NCBI): domain Eukaryota; kingdom Metazoa; phylum Chordata; class Mammalia; order Cingulata; family Chlamyphoridae; genus Cabassous; species Cabassous unicinctus. The sequence goes on from JAQZBX010005157.1 coordinate 52,760, forward strand.
TTCTTCCCTCTCCCTTCCCTCAGAACCTCTGGTGACCACTCATTAAATCAATGCCACAAGTTCTTCCTTTACTAAAATAATAAGTCTACTTTGTTTCATAGTTGCATTCCCTCCTTATATTTGTTCATTCCTCAATCCTAAGGATTTTGGAATAAAGATGACAACTTTGCTTATGATTGAGAGGATTTTAGATCCCATGGGGAAGATGGATGAAACTGTCTACTGTACAGTTGTAGACACTGTCTGTTTTTTTGTGTGTTATTTTTTTGGAATAGGCATTGTCTATCATCATTTTATTCGTTTTCTTGAGGGCCTACATTAGGAGTCATGTCCCACATCTCATCCACTGTGTCTTTCATCCTATAAGCACTGTTCCTTTTCTTTGTAGTGTTTCAAAGTTTTCTTTATGCTCACCCAGTGTCTTCAAATCCTTTATATCTTTAGCCATTTATCAATTCAACTCCTTGAATTGATTTAGGGGATTTACAAGATTAACACTGATTAGTTGTCTTCAATCCGGTGTCTCATCAGTATTTTTTCACTTACTCTTTTATCTGGGCCATCTCTTCCTGTTTCTTATTATAGTTTCTAAGTTTTTGCTGATTTTATTGATGAATTATTCTGATGATCAAATTCTCCCTCTTGCCAGCAGTTTTGTTTCATAACTCTGATTTGAGGTTTAATTTATTCTAAGTCTTTAAAATTTCCCAGCTCAAGTTTTCAAAATAGGACCACGTACTCATTAAAGTAGCATCGATTTGCTCCAAATGGGCTGGGGTGAGAGATTTCTAAAAATGTTTTTTTCTCCTTGCACATTCCTGGCCTGTCTGCAGATGACACTGGTTGGTAAATTTTTCAACCTTCACTTGCTGGTGATTCTTATCTAGCCAGAGTCAAGATTAAAGGGGGCTCTAATGGCTAAATTCACTGAAGAGAAACCACCTCCCAACTTCTGCCACAATCTCCCTCTTCCCAGGGATGAAGACATATGTTCCCTTTACAATTGAATGCAATGAGGCACAGATTTTAACCAGGCTATTCACCTTGTGTGTGGAGGCTGGGAGCCATTTCGACTGTGAGGGTTAGTAACCCATCTTTTTCATTTCAGCTTCTTCGTGTCAGTGTCCCTCACCCTTTTGGAGAATGTACAAAAGTCTCCTAGACTACCAATCTCCAAAGCAGCTCCCTCAGATAGCTTTATGCCTTTTTTCACTGTTTTTGTAAGAGAGTTGAGCCCTTCCCACCTACTCTGATGCCATGTTCCCAGAAGTTTCTGGTTTCTTGATTTTAAATTGTGATTAATACTATATATTATAAACATATCACACTTTGCTTATTAATTGTCTTTGATGGATACCTGTGCCATACCCACATTTTAGGTATTAAGGTCAATATGCTATGAGAGGCAGTCTTGTGAAAGTTGACTTGGTCATAATTTTCAGTTTCAGTGGGTAAATAGTGAAGACTGAAATTGCTAATTCATAGGATAAATGATAACTATTTTTATAAGAAAATGCTCAGCATTTGCCAAATGTATCAAATGTCTCACACTACCAAGAAACTGCATGAGAGTTAGATTCAGCAAAATCCTTACAATCTTTACTTGCTACCAGATTTGTTAATTTAAAAATTCTGGAGGTGTGTAGTAGACAACATTGTGATTTTATTATTTCCCTTTAGAATATACCAAGATGGATTACATACTCACACTAATTAAGTCTTGATAAAATAAAAAGAATTTAGTTTAACATATATTCTCTGTTCACAATTAATTAAGTTATATATCAACTTCAACCAAAAATTTGGAAATTAAACAGCATGTTATTTAAAAATTTGTAATCAAAAAGAAATCACAAGGAAACTTAAAAATATATTTATTTTTATTGTGTGCTAGTGAATGACAGGTTGGAATAGAAATAAATCTGTACATTGAGAGGTTTAAAATCGAAGGTGTTTACACTAGAAAAAAGATCTAAAGAAAGATGAACTATATTTCAACTCCAGAAACCATGAAAATAAGAAAAAAAGTGATCCTCGGGTTAGTAAATTAAGACAGTAATAAAGAAAAGAGCAGAAAAACAATGATAAAATAGAAAAAGAGACACTTACAAAAGCAATAGGTTTTCTTAGAAAAAATCAAATTGATCACTCCTACTTAGTTTTATCAATGATAAAATAGAATTAAAGACTACTAATATCAGGAATTAAATGAAGTTTATTGCTGATAAATGTATTATACCTGCAAAGGCTTTGGTGCTTGACAGATATTCTGCCAAGAAGATGAATATGACAGTATCTCCAGCCCTCTGTTGCCCCATAGACTGTTTGAACAACTGAAATAAACTGACAGAGTCATCTTCCTTAGGGTCCCAGATAACAGGCAAATGTATGCAGTAACTGGAGGAGAGCTGAATGAAGAGGACACACCTTAGCAATGACAGAAAAAGTTCCTGGAGCCCTTACTTTCTTACCCCAACTGCCTCATTGTGGTATGGAGTCTGCCTGCACTCTCAATGTGTGTCACCTGGCCCTGTTTTGGAGGAACAGAGTAACCACTATATGCATACTGATTTGCTTGTATGATGATGCCAATCTACAAGTGGCAGCCTGGAGTGCTGAACCAGGATACTCGTCTCTGGCTTAAACTTCCAGAACTTGCCCTATAAGAAACAACTTCCACACAGGTAAGGTCTAGTAAGAAAAGGCTTGGGACAAAGGGTTACCCACTTCCAGACAAAAACAGGTGACCCTGAAGGGGGATTGTCCATTCTATCAGGTACACAGGAAAATTCCTAAGGCCAACAACCAGGCTCAGAAAACACAGAGAAAAATCCATGCTTTTGCTTAAGGCTGTTCTTTGTAGGAAGGTTGCAATCCAAAAGAGATCACACCAGAAATAACAAGATAAAATATATAAATGTGCAGTGTAAAGCAATAGAATAAGACAAATACATGAAATGATGGCTTATCCAAAGAAAAGCATAAAACATCAGAAACAATCAAGAATGAATACAAGATATTGGATATACCAAAGACTTAAATGGTCTTCAAAATGCTCAAAAACATAAGGAAAGAACTACAGGGTATCAGGAAACAATGAATTAATGAAAGGAAAGGGAACCAAACAGAAACAATGGAATTGAGTACCACAATTCACAGAAGAAAAAATAAGTGACCTGGAGCATAAGACAATTAACATGATTCAGGCTGAAGGGTAGGAAGAATATTGTGGAACAAAAGCTGAACAGAGCCCATAAGACATGGGATATGATCAAGGCTATGCATGCATTGTGAGACACACAGAAGGAAATAAAGAGAAAGTGGCAGAAGAAATATTCAAATAAATAATAGCAGGAAAATACCCAGATGTAATGAAAGACATGTATATACACAATCAAGGAGCTAAAACAAAAAACAAAATCATTCAGATAAAATCAATCTTGAGATTATGTTATGGTGATTCTTGCTTTTCTTCAGAGTGAGAGGGAGTTAGATCTTATGGGGTAGATGGAAGAATCTGTTTTGCTTGCAGTTGTAGATAACACTTGGTTTTTTTGGGATGGGTGTCATCTAGCATCATCATTTTGTTCATTGTCCTGGGAAGTCTAATGAACTGGAGGGTAAGTGGTGGCTGCACCTCTGCTAAGATTCAGGGGTCAACCAGCATAAGAACCAACCAAAGACTTAAGTCTCTGGGACATATATTTAAATGGTATAGTGCTAATTACAGGTTCAAATAAAAGGGGTAGAAGAATCATGCATAGGGGAAATAAAAATTAGTCTAACTGTGTTACATTGGAAAGATAGGATAACATAAATTCCAAAATAAGGCCCAGCAATGGAGTGCTGATTTTATGGGGCTGTATGCTTTCCCTATAGTATTTGGATGTCTCTGGAACCCTTGCAAGCACCTCTGCTTTGGTTTTGCTTACTGTGGCAGTTAGTGAGTTCTCCCAAGACATTAATAAACGTAATCACCGAAACACCCTCCCACTCACTTTGAAATCTCTTAGTCATAGAAACTCTTTTATATTTAATATTTCCCACTTTTAGTCAAGGATTTTTTTCCAAATATCTCATTGATTGATTGGTTTTGGCATTAATTCCTCATTTCCAAGAAAGCTTACCCACTGTAGTCATGTCTTGTCCTAGGAGAGAAAGTAGTGAATTTATTTGCTGAGTTTTGGATTAGAAAGAAGCCACACATAGCTAAGAGGTTTTGGGGTGGTAACACTTAGGCAATAGTTATTCTTAGGCTAAGTTTCAATTGTACAAGAATAATGTTCATAACTATACAAGCAGTGATACCATAGGCTTGGCCTATTGGTCTGTTTTCTTTTTATTAGGGCTGGCCTATATATTGTATAGATTCTTGCCACTCTAATTAACAAGGTAGGAGGACACCACAAGATGCGAATTTAATATTTTGTTGATTATTGTGGTTTTCTACACCCATTGAGATAACACCCTATGACAACTTGAACACATTCATATTCCATAGAGTGATGCCGCAGATCTACCCTTCTCCACACACACCCTCATCACCAACACCTGTCACTGGGGCCCCTCCCCTGACACAGATGCCAAAAGAATACTCCCACAATTGCATTATCAACCACAGTCCACAAGCTCCCTAGAGTTCACCTGTTCCTTCATC
>JAQZBX010005158.1:0-57423 GCA_029593785.1 Cabassous unicinctus
CCCCTTGCTGCTTGTGCTTGCTGTGTCCATTTGCTGTGCGTTTTTCTGTGTCTGCTTGTCTCACTTTGTTGCGAGGTCTTGCTGCGTCAGCTTACCGCGCTGCACAGGCTGGCTTGCCTTCACCAGGAGGCCCCGGGAATCGAACCCGGGACCTCCCATATGGTAAACGGGAGCCCTATCAATTGAGCCACATCCGCTTCCGACGAGCTCCATTCTGAGCTCTGTTCTCTGCCTCAGTTTCCTCGCGTGGAGGAGGAGAGAATTAGCACAGATCCTGTCCAACGGGCCTTCCAGCCCTGATGCTGTGTTTCATGTAAAAGGAATGCGTTCCATTTTGGCATCCATTTGACCCCGAGCTGCAGGGTTTCAAGATGCAGTTTGCAGGTGGGAAACGAGCTACACTTGAGAATTTGCAAATCTGGCTCCCAGTCCCCTAGGCTGACTTAGCCCAGATGTTAGAACTGAAGTATCTGAGTGTGCTGTGCGGCTCTTTGCAACATTTCAGGTGAGGTGATGGCCCACAGGTCAGGACTCTCTGCTGCTGCCCTTTTCCAGGCTCGACGGGTCTGTCAGCAGGAGCAGGACCCGAGCCCTCCGAGCCGCAGTGTTTGTGTTTACAGCACACTGGACAGAGAGCAACAGAACCACCCAAGTCCCAGCCAAGCTTTCTGGCTGCCCGGGGGGAAGGGAGTGTGGGATCACACTCTGTTTATTTGTGGTTCTTTTAAGTGATGTCCAGAGACCTACATTTCATGCCTGTTTGAAAGTGTATATGTAACCAGGGAAGCTGTTAAACAGCGGTTCGCCTTCACGCCAGTTATTTACTTATTTAGTTGTATGTCAGCATGCAGTTCATTGAGTCATAATTCTTTTCTGTGCCCTAAGATAACCAGCGTTTAAGGGTGTCAGAGGAGCTCTGCATCCCATGTTTATAAATATTTACCAGAACATCATATTTGGCTGCCTATATTTCAACTATCACAGGATTTTTGTTTATCTGTTTTAAAAGGCTTTTTTTGATTGGTAATATAACTTTAAAAAAGAAGGGAAGAAAGAAAAAAATACAAAGAAAACAATTTCCATTTCAGAAGGAAGAAAAGAGAATAAGTTATCGCCAAATAAACTGAACAAAATTCCTTCAAAGTGCTGAAAGCCTCTTTAAGAAGTACAGATTCTCGAAGGTGGGAGAAACTCAATAGTTTGTAACCACTGATCTTTCCAGCAATGTTTGAAACCTAATGCAGAAAAGTTTAGTTTAATTGTGAAAATTAAAGCAAACACAAAACACGTTTCTACCATTTGGCTTCGTGTGTTATCGGCAGCATGAAAAAAAAAATTGTTCTTAAGGAAATTTCTAAATCAAGTCAAATGAAACAGAAAACTAAAGAGAGGTGAAACTTCAGAGAAACACTACCTAGGTCACTTTTCGAAGAAAACTGCAAACTGCAAAGCATGGTTGACATTTTCTAGTTTGCACAATGTTCCCAAAGCCTGCGGACAGTGAGGTCTGTCTAACTCTGTCACAGTGGATACAGGCATTTCACTCAGAGAGGAGGTGTTTTCCTGACTTCCAGAGTTTTCCTGTGCATATAGCGAAGGCAGAGGCAGGTGATGCCGGACCCTGTGTGCAGCAGGAAATGGCTGGATTACAGCTTGCCCCTGGGTCACCTCTCTTTGTTCACCTTTGCGGGGCTGTAATTGGCAGAAAAGGCAGCTACGAGGGAAGCTCGGCGGCGCTCCGGCTCCTGCTCGCTAAGTAAGAAAGCCCAGTTACGTCAGGACTCAGAGCTGCCTGCGCCTTGCCCAGGAGAAAGGCCTCAGACGACAGAGTGAGGAGCTGCCTTCAAGAATTTGGAAAGGTGTGGCTAGTTTCTTGTCCACATTCTCAGGCTTATTTTTATAACCATTAGGAGCAATCAGTCTTAAGAGATAAAAGAGTATTTGGAAAACTCAGTGGGCACGTTAATTGTGGTTTAAAGTGAATGGCTCCCTCTTCTCTCATTTGGGCCAGAGATTTACGCCCCTTCCAAGGCAGCCCTGGGCTTATTTATGTAACCGTGCTGGAGAGCGGCTCGAGGTTGCCTCTTACAATAACAAGCTCTATTTATGCCTGATGGGACCCGGCCAAGGCCGTGTAAGCACCTCGGCTCAAAACAGGCATCCAGAAAGCAGGAGCAGGAGCACTGGGAGGCTTTTACCAAAAGCAGGCCCCCTTTAAGGCAGCTGGAGCCTTCTTCTCCCTGGGACCTCAGAGCCACGTGCTGGGTCCTGGTCGTCTCCCGCACTGAGTCCCCTGAAGCCTGGGCACAACCTCAATACAAAGCATGCACTGTTAATGATGCGAGAGCCAGACAGAGGCGCTTTTCTGCTTATCCTCGTAGACACAGGCATTGGAATACACTTTGGTGTCAATTTGTACTCCAAGACCCTCCAATTCCAGAAGCTGCACTGTTTTTATACACACGCTCACAAAAACACAAATATGCGTAAACATTTACATACACACACATATATACCCACATACATTACATGAACAATGCATTTAGCAACATGGGGATTTATCAGCCATTATTCCTCTCCCTTATCAACAAGCTCTTACCCTTCATAACCCACCGGGAATTTAGAAGGAAAATAGTTTCATACACAAATTTACTGTAGAGCTTAGGAAAAGTATCCTTGATTTCATTCTCATCCTTGCCAAAGGCAAAGTAAATTGACATCTGAGAGAGGAGTCAGACGTATTTCAATTTAAGCTAGAGTAGTTATACCATCACTTTCTATAAAAACCATTTTAGCAGCTTTGTCTCCACAAGCTGTTAAATGGCGCCCCCTACCCGACAGTGGTGCGTCTGGGCAAGGAGCGAAGCAATCACATGTCAAAGTGTAAGCATTGTCAGGAGCCGGGAGAATCTCATTTAGAATTTTCATCAGACAGGTACAGTAGAAAAGCCTTGTCAATTTAATGAATGATGCAAAAAAATTGTTTTGAGCAGGCACGATGTTCATGGCTAGAGAAACAAGGGCACTGACGCAGAGAACTCAAAAACTCATAGGGGACACATAAAGGCAAAGTATTGCAATGCAGCTGATAAGCACTGTATTTGGGATGCGTACCAAATGAGGTTATAGAAATAATAAGTCTTACAGAACAGTTTAAGGAGGACTTGCTAGAGAAGATGAAAAGCTAGATAAGGAAAGATGATTAAGTGCTGACCACGCATAAGAGGTAGAAAGGGAATTCTAGACAGAGAAAATGGAATTTTCCAAGTCTTGAAAGTTTGAAGGAATAGGTGAAAATGGGATCATCAGGTCTGTCAGGGTAGCAGCTGCATTAGACCTATGTGGGCAAGTGAAAGGAGGAGGAGCCGGGGAGATACTCCATTTGCTTAGATGCCAGGCCAAGGAGTTCAGACAGCAGTGTGCAGGTGACAAGGAGACACACAGTTTTTAAACAGCGGTGCTCACTCGATTACATTTCAAAAAGCAGGCGAGTCCCATATCTGTCCAACAGTCTTTAGAGGATGTCCACTCCGTGTCAAGCCTTGGGGTACGGAGCAATTTTCTTTCCTCTGCTGAGCCACAGTATGAAAGGGCTAGAGATCCACAGCAAGAACAAGGTCGAGGGCAGGGTCCAGCCTATTGTTATATTGGGGCTTTGTGAAAAAAAAATGGTGCAAAAGACTGTAATATCATGCTGTCATTTGCATGATATAGAAAGAAAAGTAAATAAGAAAATACATACAAACCTGCTTATTTTTGCTTAAAGAAACGTGGGATGGATTAAAGCAAACAATAAAATTGTGTACTTACCAGAAGAGAAGGTAATAAAAGAAGAGGGGTGGAGTGACTCTCCCCTGAGGATATAACTTTGTAGAAGTTTGACTCCTGGAAGCATAATAATGTTCTCCATATACAAAATAAAATTAACAAAAAATTGTGGTGAAACTAAAACCGAATGCAAAAAGAAATAAATATATCCAACTGTATTTTAAATGATTAAAATATTCACATTGAAGGGAAAAAATAGAAAATGCAAGTAGCTTTGGAATACCGTACTATGCATGTATATGCTTCAATACAGAGGGAAAAGAACTGCAAACGAACCTTGAATTCTCCTGGGTAGGTTTTATTTTTCATAGTTTTGGTGTACAACGCTGAAATAAATTTTTATGTGCTATAGAATTGAGTAAATGAGTAAACATTGACTTAATTGGGAGCCAAGGTTCTCATTGTAGAATAAAGAAGGTGGAAATAGGTAAGGGGGAAGATAATGAGAATCATGTAGGGTTGGATTGGAATTGGAGCTATAAATGTAAGATTTTAAATATATATGTATATTATATATGTAAATACATGGAAGCAATGACACTGCTACAGCAACTGAGCACACCCAGAACTCTGATCTTGGTTTTTAAATACCATTCCTTGCTAGAAGGAAAAAAAGTACAACATGAGCTTGGAATATCTCATTATCAGAAAGCAAAGTATTTCTCAAAAGAATGTTGGGGGACTGCCCAAAAGACCCAGAAGCCGGTTTGAAGGGGTTCCCACTGGCATTAAAAAAATAAGGAGAGTAATGGATTATACTATTGGTTAAAATGTTAATCAATGAGTATATACTGATAATAGATGATAGATGATAGCTAGATAGACAGACAGACAGATGAGAGAATGGGCTTTTCTCTATACAAGAACATCAGCTGATAAATGTGAAGGAAGAGGTGCAATCAGAGTAAAGAGTGGTTTGGGCAAAAATCATTAATGGCTGCTAAATCTAGGAGAGGAAATCTGATGAGAAGCAGGATATTTGCTTGGTATGAAAGTGTCCTCTCAGATCATTTATGAATTACAAAGGGAATATCACAGCTGAAAGGGGACACAATAAACAACCCCTTGACCAATGACTGGAATTAACATTAACAATGAGGACAGATAAATATCATAGGCTTCCGGATATGATAACCTGAGAAGGACACAATAACACTTTTGTGATATTCACACCAGAGGTGTATTAGCCAAACCTAATTATGAGGAAACCTCAGAAAAACTCTGTCTATAAAATATCTGTAAAATAATTGTCCTGTTATTATTCAGAAATGTCAATGACTTGAAAAATTCAGCAAGACCAGGGAACTGTTAAATTTTAAAGGAAATTAGAGATGTGACAACCAAATGTTATATGTGATCCTGTACTTATTCTTTAATGAGGGAAAAATTGCTATGAAGAGCATTATTGGGACAATTGACAAAATTGGAATACAGAATACAGATTCAATAAACATTTTATATCAATGATACATTTGCTAAATTTCATAACTGTTCTGTGGTTGTATAAGAAAATATCCTTTTTCTTATATTCACACTAAAGTCTTAAAAGGTAAAGGGGCATGATGGATGCAACCTATTCTTAAATGGCCCAGAAATTTTTTAAAAAATATTTATATAATATGTACACAAATACCATTGAGAGAGAGAGAGAGGGAGAGAGAGAGAGAGAAAGGTTGTGATAAATGTGGCAAAATGTTAAAAATTGGTGAATATTGGTAATTGATATACAGGAGTTTTCAGTACTATTTTTGCAAATTTTCTATTAGCTTGAAGTTATTCCAAAATAAAATTTAGAAGCAAACAGAATCATACAATACGCATGACCAAGTTTTGTCTAATGATGTGTACATGTCCCACTGTTAGTTAACTGTAGCATCAGTCCAGTCAGGTCCAATGGCACCAGAGCACTGGATGCATGTCCACATTCAGAGCCACTTCTGGGAAGGCACATAAAAAGAAATCCGCGATTCTCATAAACCCCACGGAAACTCCACTCCACAAGGATCCCCTGGCTTGGAGAGCTGCCTTGACAACTGCGATGCCCCCTCTCAGCAGGGCCGTGGCAAGATCAAGGGCAGCCCAGACTCTTGAAGGACAGGGCTCCAGCGAGGCCTTCAACTAGTTATCTCCCGACAGCTTCTCTCTCGAAGAGTGTGGCCTTAAGAATTAATTCTCTTCCTCGATGGTTATCAGACTCCTCTCAGATTCCTAAAGTCTTAGATGCCTAAGGTAGGAATATGTTTTCAGACAGTAGAGAGGGAGAGAAAAAAAAAAAGCTGCAGTGCTATATCTTTGGGTGCTTTATTCACAATAGAAATTAACAACTCCTCGAAGAACTTTAAAGAGGCCCAGATGGTGTGCCAGCTAGAGCTCTGGGCTTAGAGTTCAAGCACATGGAGGGTTATGACCGACCTCGGGTATCACTAATAGTGAATTCACGAGTCCTCCTTGGATTGGTTGCTAGAGGCCTCACTTGCAGTAGGACTTTGCAACTTTCAGAGCTCTTTTAGGCATACAACCTCCACAGCAGTCGTACGTCACAGATCACAACTGTTACTTATCGAGCACTTACTCTGCAGTGAACACACTGTTGAGTGATTTACACCTATTATCTCATTTGTTCATTAACTAGCTCTATGAGGTCAGTAGTATTCCCATTTTACATTGCAGTGAAGCTCAGCTAGCTTAAGTGACTTGCCTGCTGCCACACAGAGTAAGTGGAAGGGCTGGGATTCGAACACAAGACTGACCTTTAAATAAAGCCCGAGCTCATGGTCTCAATGATGTCCATTATGGCCATTTCGAGAAGCATTCGCATTATTCAGATAAAGGAGCTGATGCTCTGACAAGTTCAAGGACTCTACATTTGGCCTCATTCCTACCCTGGACACTACAAGGATCACATGAAACAATGCAGAGAAAATGCTTTGTAAACTGTCAAGTATGTGAGTAAATGAGGATTCAAGATCGTTAGCACTCTTTAAAACTCCCCTACTATATTCTGAGAGTAAGCAGCAGCGGGAATTAAAAGGGGAGCTGAGCCACTTTGGAAATCTGTCTGGCAATTTCTTATAAAGTCCAATGTAGACTATCATTTGACCCAGCAATTCCACTCCTAGGTGAAATGAAAATAGATGTTCACAGAAAAATCTGTATGGGAATGTTTAGTGAAGCTTTATTCACAATTGCCAAAAAACTGGGAAAAATTCAAAGGTCCATCAACTGGTGAATGGAGAAACAAACTGTGACACATCCCCGCGATGGAACACCATTCCGCAATAAGATGAGACAAGTTACGGATGCAGGTAACAGCATGGATGAATCGTAAGTGCATCATGCCAAATGAAAGAAGCCACATTCAAAAAGCTACATTCTGTATGACTTCCTTTATATGATATTCTGAAAAGGTAAAACTATGAGGTAGTAAAACTGAACAGTCGTAGCCAGGGGCTGGGGGCGGGGACGTGTATTGATTACAGAGGAGCAGGAGGAAACTTTTTCAGGCGCTGCAAATCTTCCCCTCTCTCTGGATAACGTTCATCGTCTTGATGGTGCTGGTGGTAGTTACACGACTGTCCGCCTTTGTTCAAAATCCTGGGACTGTACTCAGAAGAAGGATACTTTTTATTGTATGTAAATTATACTCCAACCTGACGTAAAATTTTAAAAAATTGAAGCCAAGATGTCGGAAGAAGGCTTTCAGTTTCCTAGGCCACTAAACCAAATACCATACAATGGGTTGGCTTAAAGAATGGGAACTTATTGGCTCAGGATTTTGAGGGAGGGGTCATCCAAAATCAAGGAGTCAGCAGGAAGATGCCTTACGCTCAAACACTGTGGCTTTCTAGGGCTGGCTGCTAGAGATCCTTGGTCCTTGGCTTTTCTGCTACATGGCAATGCACATGGGGATATCTTCTCCTTTTTCTCTCTGGTTCTGCTGACTTCCCGCTTCTCAGTGCTTCCAAGTCTTCTCTCCTCCACATCCAGTTTCCTTTGCTTATGAGAACTTTAGCCATATTAAAATTAAGGCCCAGCCTCATTCACTTTGGGCACATCTTCGAAGGTCTTATTTACAAATGGATTCACACCCATGGGACCAGGGGTTGGGACCTGAACATGTCTTTTGTGAGGGACATGATTCAATCTCCAACATTGGTCAACAGGTCTGTGGATGGATCTGGAATCTCCATGGCTTATGGGGGTCACCTTTCAGGAAAGCATCAATACCCTAGAGATGGTAAATCAAGGTTTTCCCAGGAAAACCATGTACATTAAAATCTTACACAAATGCATATCTCCACAAAGAATTTTTGTTATCTATGGCTTACTTTCATTTCTCAGTTTATTCTGCATGCATAATTTAGCAATATTAACATGCAGCCCAAGTTGTGTCACTCTTCCACTGTGGGCCTGGCATTGGCCCCCCTGCTTTGAGACTTGGGTTTTTTTCGTTACCACGGTATAACTTAGTCTATCCTGACTAATGAAGAGAAACACAGATGGTAGTTTAGAACCCAATTCCATAGAAACCAAGCAGAGAAAAGATTAAGTAAAAATCTCCACAATGTCAACGTTTAACACGCTGTCTGAAACATACCAAGCAGGTTCTCAAAAAATGTCTATTGATCTGAAGTTACAGTCCAATATTTTAAGTACTTTATTGGTTTAAGAACCCAAAGAAATTCACAATGATTCCCTGGAGATTAATTCGTCCTTCTCTCTCATTTTGAAATGAGCAAACTGAAGCTTTGCAACAAACATTTAACCAAATTTGTTTTGGCCATATAGTTATCAAGCAAGCACCTAACTCTTAATTTAGTAGTTTTTCCACAGCAAAATACTCTCAATAGTAGCAGATAGGAATAATTTGAGATGTTTCTTACTTTAGCTTTTTAATCTCCTCCTTCTGAAATAATGGGAGCATACCTAAAAACAACATGGACATGGTTTGGAAATCAGACATTCTTTGTGTTTCTATTTCCTTTAAATCAGATAAGATATTTACAAAGTTATTTAGCCCCTCTTTACTCAGGCACGATGCTAGAGGTCCTCCGTACTACATAAACTTGCCCAAAAGCCAAGACATGTCAAAGGTACTCTAAAAATGACAAACACACACAAAGACAATATTTCTGTGTCTAAAATACATATTTTATTATGTTTTATTTTAGGAAGGCCTTTGATACAGGCATGTAGTTAAATAAAAAGAAAAGTTATAAAAGTGAGTTCAAATGGAAACACCACCAGATTTAAAGTCAGCCAATGGGTGTTGGAACCCAACTCTGCTTGCAGAGCCTGCTTATATAGTCTTGAGCATTTCCTCTGAAAAGTGGGTGAAAAATGGACATTATATCATCTTCTCCATTTGCTTCACAGAATTGTGCAAGACAAATGGAATTTTATTATAATCAATATAATTTAAAATTAGCATTTTCCAGGAAAAAAAAACAGAATTAGTTATCTCTTTTCTAATAAAAGCAAAGATTTTCATTAAGCCAACAGATAATTTTTCTTTACAGCATAATTTTGTATTCTATCCAGATTTCTACATTTGGTACCTGTTCATCCTAGAGAAAAAAAAATTTTAAATGCATCTCCTCATCAATATACTTACTTCTAGGTGAGGTGCTCTGGACTTTGAGCTTCCTCAACTCTTCACTCCAAGCACAGCAGTTACTTCTCTTTTCTCACCCAGCTGTTCTCTACCATCTTGGTTCTGCTTCTTGGCTTCAAGCCTTATGGGTTTTCATCGGTCAGTGCAGGGACTCTGTGGGCTTTCTCTTTGCTGGGCACAGAACCCTGAGGGCTGCAGGAGCTCGTGGATGTAAGCAGAGCGATGTCAAAGTGGGCATGTTGGCCAATGGGTGTTGCTAGCACCGTGGGAGGGAAAGCTGCTCTGGGAATTGCTTCCCCTCTGCCTGGAGAATGTCCACAGTGTCCAACTCCTGAGACTGCTGCACTGTTTCCTGCATCACCTGGTGAGAAGCTCTTTTGTCATGATCCCCCCACAACAAATTGCTGCTTTGAAGCCTCCTGAATTGCAGTTGCTTCTCTAGGGCTCATGCCAGCCCTGCACACCTCAGTAGCCACTTCTGTGCCCTTCTGGAGCTCCCGATTCAGTTTTAGTCAAGGTCCTCATGGCATAAATTAGGAACGAAAAACCAGTTTTAACTTATGGCTCTGAATAGCAGTCATTAGAACCAAACATGCATTGGCAGAGGCTCTCTTTCCGACAGGAAACATGATGGCCCGGCCAATCAGCCAGCTGCAGGTTCCTAGCCCAGGAAGCAGAGCCGCCGGTAGGCACATGGCTGGCTGTTTTCAGTGGCTCTGCTCCCAACCCTACGGCGGCATCCTCGCTGTCCTTTTGGCAAGCTCAGAAGAGTAGTGGGTGCTGGCTGGTGCTGGCATTCTAATTGGGAGGCTAACTGCTTTCCTTCCAGATTTACTGTTTCCAAGGTCGGGGTGCACCCAGCGCAGGTCCTGGCGAGGCTTTATGTTACTATTTGGAAACTTCCTATTATGTTCTAAATGTAAAGGGATAATCCATCCCTACACTTGAAGGAAGTCGCTGACCTTTTCTATTCTTCTATGAATACACAGAGGTGAATCCAATATGCCTCAGTCCAACAATGCCCATTCATCATAAAACGTGGCACCAAATTCAAAAGTGGTAGCAGGGGCAGCACAGCAGCAGTTTTCTTCTCCCTTCTGCTCTTGGGTCTGTGCTGTGAGCTGTGCACAAATCCTCAGCTCCGTTGTCCTTTCTTGGCCCTGGGCCCCTTCTTTCCGGCACTCTGTTTCAAAAACATCACAAGCCATGCAGGTGGTTTTTGTTGCACCACAGCTCGTATTCTTGACAGATCCTACGTCTGCACATTAATACTCCTTGAAGCCTCCAGCCTGAAGCTTTCCCAGACACACCGGCCTAAGAGGCCCAGAAGCGATGCATGAGGGGGACTAACGGCACTGCAATCCTTTACTGGGCCTGAGGGTTAGAGGGCCATGGTGTTTTAGACAAGAGAAGTCTCACAGTCGCTTCAATCTGAACCTCAAGGCATTTGACCACTTTAGCAGAAAACCACCCACCCTTCAGCACAACGAGCCCTTCAGCCGGAGCTCTCAGGCAATCCCCAGTTACCATAATCGTGAGTTATCACCATTGCCACAATTGCAATCGCACGAGTAACGCTTGTTGAATGAACACATGAATAGAAATAATAATGACAATTAACATTTAGCAGGTACTCCTCAGGTGTTAGGCACTGGTCTAAATTAGACATCACCTTTAAGGCTCACAAATACCAAACAAGCTGTACTAAGGTATACACTTTACAGGTAAGAAAACTAATTCATACATACATACATACACACACACATAAATTATCTGACCAAGGCCACACAGTCGGTTTAATGGCAGGACAGGGAACTGAAACTAGATTATGAGCTCCTAAGCACAGGCTAATTCAATTTAATCACGCTGAGTTTACAACAAACAAAACATAGGGGCTGGAGAGACAAAGAGACTAGATCTTGAGAATAAACTGCCTAGGAATTGATTTCCATACCAGGATCTCTCTTCTAAGGAGACATTAGACACCTCACAGGCCAGAATAAACACTATTGCATTTTACTGGAATGCAGTGAAAAGGAATGGGGTGCAATACTTCAGACTGGGCAAAAAGTAGTTTCCCAGATTGAATAACAACTAAGGACTAGGAGAGGAAAAAAAGATTCATCTATTAGGAAGGCTTGAGAGAAGAGAACAGCATCATCCCTGAGGATACTGGATAGATGAGTAGAGCGTCTATGAATAAATCAGAGCTTTTGGATATAGAAGCCAATAAAAAGAAACACTGTAGAAGCAGCCCTTGAGTGTCCATTTCCTCCCCTACCTCTGAAATAACAGGAATTGTTAGGAACACCATCAATATATCTGCAACGACTCCAAAATCATTTTTATTTTGGGCCTTCCCTTGAGAAATCTGGCAATTGGAAGAAGGTGAGGAAGATCAGGAAATACGGCAGATGATCAGAGGGTTCAAGCTATCCACTGGGGCTTGACATCAAGCTGGAGAATAGGTAGCAAGGGCAGGGGTAGCCCCATTGAGAACCTGCTGGAGAAAAGTGTTGGCGGGCCTGAGTCAGAGGGCTGCTCTGGACGAGGATGCTGGAGGGTTGCCTACATTCAAAATATATGACTAACCCATGACTTTAGGAGGGTCTGCCAGGTCTAACCTTGGAAAGATCATGAATCACACAAGAACTGGCCGCAGCCCCTTCCCCGGGCGTCACCTCATGCCCTAAGGAGAGCCTCCACCACTCTCGCAGTATTTTGGGGGTAAGAACAATATCTGTGGGTCTCAACCACAGGGATAGTTCTGGGAACACTCTCAAAACACACATCTTAAATCTCTTCCCCTTGATTAGCTAGTTTTGATTCCATCTACTGTTTGGGTTAGATGGCTGAGAATAGGAAATCAGAGGGAAGTTTGGTTCTGGGAAGCATAATGTTTTGGAGCACATGGTCTAGAATACAATCTTGAAACTGAATTTGGTCTCTCTGAGATTAATCCAAAGGTGCCAAAATACAGAAATGATCAAGCTAATATGTTCTGATTATTGGTTAAATTCAAGATTTGTTTATTTTCACATGTTAACAAATTAATAATTCAAGTACTAGACATTCAACAAGAGGTTGTTATGTGCAAAGAAGAAGGTTGAGCCATGGTGGGAGGTTGTGGCAGACAAAATTAAGATATTGACCCTATTTTCCTGGGAGTAGCAAACTATTTGAGATGAACAGACTTAAATGAATTTCACTACCTTTTAAGGTTTCCGTGATGGAATCTCAAATGAAAAATTTTATTCAAAGTGGTCCTAGGTCAGTCGTACCCCCCAGGAAACCGGAATAAGCAAGCACAAATCATTTGTGGAGGAATCATAATTCAACCTAGGGCCTCCAAGAATTCTCACAGATAGAGTTCCAAGGAAAATGAGAAGCTCATTGAAAGAAACAACAACAACAACAACAATACAGAGAAACAAAGCACATTTTATAAAAGACAGGTGAATCCTAAATAGATCAGATGTTAGAATTACTAGAAAATATACAACTATAATTACTTTGTTTCAAGAAATAAAAGCTTGAAAATATGAAAGAACACATGATTTTTATTAAATGTAGTAATATTTTTAGAAGAAGCAAATAAAGTATTATAAACGAAAGCTATAACAATTAAAATAAAAACTTAATGGATAGGTTAAATAGAAGACAAAAGTTGATAATAATTAGTGCACTAGAAGAAAGATAAAAAGGTAATATTAAAAAATGCAATCCAGAAAGACAAGGAGATAGAAAATATGAAACAGAAGAGCTAGCAAGTGGAGCAAGGAGACCCAAGAAATATCTAATTAAAATTAGAATGAGAATGAGCCAATATTTAATGATATTATGTTTGAGAATTTTCCAGACAATGAAGGACATCAATTTTCAAATCCAAGAATTCCAATGTATTCCAAAAAAGAATAAAAACAAGATACACAAAGACATATAATAGTGAAACTATGAACATCAAAGAAAAATAGTTCTTAAAGCAAGTAGAGAGAAAAGACAGATCACCTTAAAAGCAATTAGATGGATGACTTATTTCACATTAGGAAACACTGAGGCCAGAAGACAATGGAATGTCCTGTGATGCTATGCCAAATTAAATTATTTTCTGGAAAGAAGGTAAAATAAAGACATTTTCCTGCATATTAAAAAACATGAAGAGAATTTATCACCAACATACCTTCATAAAGGAAATTCTAAAAGAAGCAAAATAAAGAAAGAATGGTGAGCAAAGAAATTGGTAAATAGGTAAATCTAAATAAATATTGACTATGTAAAAATAATGTTTAATTTTTAGAGTAAAAGCAGAGCTAAACTATGGGACAAGAGTAAGACGTAAGTTGGAAGATGGGGTAAGCCAAGTTACACCTATTAAGGCTGGGCTAGCCCAAGGGAGGTCAAGATGCAAGTAGCACGGTCATCACCCAGGAGTTTGTTAGAAATGCAGACTCTCAGGTCCCGACCCAGAACTACTAAATAAGAATCATTTTAACAAAATCCCTAGATGATTTGAGTATAAATTACAGTGGAGAGGCTATTCTAAACTTAGAGTTTAAAAATTATTCATGTTTTTAAAAAACTAGAGTAAACACTAAAAGTATAGTTATAGAACATAACCTACAAACAGTATAGAGATAAATAATAGAATGAGAAAAAGAAGAAAAAAAACCTTGAATCAATCTGAATAGGTTGGTTGTGTAGGCTGGTTATTCTATGCCCCAAATTCTCACATATCAGTGGATTAAAACAATAAAGGATAATTTCTCACTCATGCTGCACATCCTTTATGAGTTGAAAGGGGAACTTTGTATAGTCATCCTGGGATCCAGGTTGACAAATACATATATTTATATTTGGATTGGGAATTCCTCCTGGATTTGCATGCTTTCTTCTGAGATTGTTGCCCTTCTGCCTAAAAAGCTCCTCTAAATATTTAACAAATTCTGTTTTGATTGTCCAAAATGTCTTTATTTTGCTTTTATTTTTGAAGTGTATTTATGTAAATGTAGAATTCTAGGGTATCAGCTATTTTCTTTCAACACTTTAGAGATGATCATTTGAAATTAAAATTTTTTTTCTGATTGCTTTTAAGATATTCTTTTGTCTTTTCAGTAGTTTTATTATTCTGTGCTAAGGTTTGAGATATATCATACGATTATGTATCATGCTTAAGGTTTGCAAATTTTCTTGAATTTTGTGGCTTAATGGTATTTGTCAACTTGAAGTCATTCTTGACAAGTATTTCCTCAAATAATGTTTATGCCTTAATCTTTGTCCCTCTTCTTCTAGGACTTCAATTGCACATATGTTAGATCTTTTCATTGTGCCCCATATGTCTTTTGTGTATTTTGCATCCTTTTTTCTTCCCCTGGGTGCTTGAGTATAATATTTGAGAGAAGCCTATATTCTAGCTTATTAATCCTCTCTTCTGCTGTGACTTTCCTTTAGATTAGTTTATATATCCCAGTTCCTTAGCGAGATTCTTAATATTGACTTGTCCTTTTTTGAACATAGAAAACACCAGCATTTTAAAGTAGGTATCAGATAACTTCAATAAATAGATCATCTATGGATCTGATTCTGTTGTCTGTATTTCTTCTTGGTTTGGGTCATTTGGTCCTTTTTCTTGATCTGCCTGGTAATTTTTATTTAATATGAGACATGAGAAAATTTGAGCTTTGACTGATTCATTGTCCTCCAATGAGGACATATTTTGCTTTCTGGCAGTCAGTTAGTGTGGCCTGAGATTTATCGGATTCAAAGTTCAAGTTATTTCTTTTGTGAGGACTGATCTACTTAAAGATTGCCTTTATCCATAGTGTTTACTCATTGAGGGAATCCTAACTGGATGTGTGAGGGTTTTTATCAGGGTTCTAACTCCTTGGCAGACCCAGAGTCCAATTTTTATCTCTTCCGTCAAACGAGATTGCCAAGTGATCTGCTTAGTTTATTGTTACTCTCTGCTCAACTTTTTAGACTCTTGGTCCCATGCCAAGAACCAGCAAATATCTTTATTGGAAAAGGAACATCAAGTGTTGAGTTCTGCTCAGTGAGCTTACTTTCTCTCTGGTTTCTGAAACTGGCCAGTCCTGCAGTGCCTACCATAGATTTTTTTTCTAGCGTCTCCAGATGTCCTTGGTGGGACTGTTGTCGGCAACTAGCTACTCCCTCATTATTGGACACAGAATTCCAAATTCCAACTTTAAATTTATAAGCATTTTATAAGCAGCCAAATTTTTATTTATGGGATGGGGAGAGGTAAACAAAGATGATTCTTGTACATAAAAACGTTGACTGTTTATAATGTCCCAACATTTCGTCAGAATAAATAATTGAATAAAGTATCTACCAAAATAAGAATTGAAAAAAAATACAAGCAAAATAATATGGTGTACTATGCAGTTCTGCAGGTGGTGTACATGTATTATTTCATTTAATACTCCTAATAACACTGCGAGGGAGATTCTATTGTTTTCCTCATGTGACGATGAGAAAAGCAAGGCACAGAGATTTTAAATAACATGTATTAAGGCTGTATATTGTCACATACACAGTGGAGCTTGCAAACTGAAGACTAGTGCTATGTTGCTTCTCAGTCCAAGAAATATGAGAAATTAGTATGACCAGAAGAAATTAAGGAACCTAGAAGAAATTAAGAGGATCAATGAAACATTAACAGTTGGAACAGTCTCCTTTAGAGGACAGAACTTTAGTGACAGGGAATTACATTTCTTTTTCTATGAGCCCAATCATGCTGTTTGATTCTACAATTTAAAATATTTAAATAATAATATTGTAAAGTCTGTTTGTTAGATTTCAGATGTTAGAATCAACCTCCCAACAAAAACATATTATTGTCACAGATCTGTATGGAACATTTGTTGAGTGTTTTCAGACTTTTAGGCTCAGTGCAAATTACTTTATATGGATTAACCTGCTGAGTCCTCCCAGCAACCTGCAAGGTAGGTACTATTTTCATCTCCAATTATAGACGAGGAATTTGAGATTTAGACAGGTGGAGTTCTTTTTCAAGGTCACACAGCAAATAAGTAAAGAAGTGATGGAGTGGAGTTTGAACCCTAGGAACCTACCTTTAACTAGACTCCCTCTCACAAAAAAAGTAAAGCAAAACCCATAAAAAGTTCAATAAAAAATAGAAGGTGGAAGGAGGAGAGAGGGTGGAAATTAGTATATATGTGCTAAATTCATCTTTTACGAAATAGAATCAGTAGATATTGTTTAAAGTTAATAATTTGAGAAGTGTAAGTCAATTAAAATTATAATGATAACAACCAGAGAAAGTGAAAACAGAAACTATCTAAAATTGGTTGCCTCTGAAGTGTGGGGTGAGGGGAGAAGTGTAGAAAAATAGGGGAAAGACTTTATCATTTCATTTTAATCTGTATCTTTTAACGTAATTTGTATGCATTACAAATAGAAACAGCTCCACTTAAGGAGATAAATTACTCTGTAATAACGTTGGGAAGGGAGTCACAGTCCATGAGAGCATATGTTCTTGATTGCTCTTGGCTACGTGGCTGACGATGGAAATAGCCTACACCACGGAGAAAGCCTGCGGTGCTGCCCGGGCCACTGAGGAAGGGACTTCCCAAATCTCTCGAATTCCAGTCCAGTGTTCAAAAGCCCACTTGCCCTGAGGAACAAGCCACATTGAGCTATATCCACTTTTTCTATAATAAAGATATTTGAGTCTTTGTTTTTTACTCAATTGGTTTGGAACTTGGGTGGGAAAAAGGGGTGCTATTCATCTGGGCCCTCTTAGGAGTTGAATTGTGTTCTCTCAGAAGATGTGTTGAAGTCCTAACCCCCAGTATTGGTGAATGCAGCCTTATTAGGAAACTGGGTCTTGGCAGATGTATTCAAGCTAAGGGGAGGCCATAGTGAGTTTGGGTGGGGCTAATCCAGTGTGACTGGTGCTCTCAGAAGAGGAGGGGACAGAGGGGAGAAGGCCACGTGAAGATGGAGGCCGAGCCTGGAGGGGGTGCATTTACAAGCCAAGGGGCACCAAGGGCTGCAGGCAAGGCCCGGAAGCTAGAAAGGCAAGGAGGGACTCTCGGCTCCGGGTATCAGAGGGAGGGTGACCCTCTTCCTCCTCTACCCTCCAGGCCCGTAACAGAAAACTTTCTGTAGGGTTACGCCACCTACTTTGTGGTCCTTGGGTACGGCAGCCCTGAGAAAGCAAGGCAGGCCCCTAGGCACACACTATCAAATTCAACAAGAAAAATAATTAAGTGCGAAGTTTTGAAAGAGAGGAATAATCACTGAATAGTTTTGCAATTCCCTAGCAAATCTAAATTATTGTACGATTCTCAGAAACATTTGACACCTGTCTTGGACTCGAAACAGGTTCTAGGAGGTGTGAAAGCAAATCTGGAAATTGAAAAATAGCCAAGCTTGTATTTCAATCTTTTTCAGTCATTCCGTATCTCTCGGCTTAAAGTGTGGTAAAGTGCAGAGTATTTTTCATTCACTGTTATGCAAAGTTTAACCTTCACAGGGGAAGCACACAGGATATCACCCAAACCCTGCTCAGGGACTGCACTAGCAGAGAGACGATGAGTCCGGAGAGAAACCCACTGGGAGCTGCTGACTGCACCCCAGCTCCACGCTCTCTCCTGTGACAGAAGCACGTCTTCTGCATTTACACAGGCTATTTCTCAGGGGAAAACAACAAAGAAACCACCTTGGAAACCCTTAGGTCCCAAAGCAAAGGGAACTTGGAGCTCCTGTTGTTTTTCTTGAACGTGTTCTCTTTCCACAGTTCCGTCTTCTGCCAAGGTGCAGAGAAATGGTAAAGCTGGGACAGGCCGACTCCAGGCAATCTGACCTGACAGCCCCGCATATACTCTTAGGAGGTGCCTTTTACTCAACAGCTGTTTCTGCTTCACTCTAATTTGTTCAGGATTTGGTTGGGACCCTAGAGTTCACCTTCTGCGAAATATTTGTTAATTTTTGTTGTTAGCTGAGAAAATACCTTTTTCCCCTCCCAAAATGAGAACAATTTGCTCTGGGATTGAAGATGGATTTGTATTATAGTTGCAGTGGAGATTTGTTCAATTGCTTCATAGCCACATACCCAACACTCACTAATTCTTTTTAACAAGAAAATGGTAAACAGGTGGAGTTGAAATCATAGATAAATAAAGAGTCTTCTCCAATCCATTCAGTTTGGGTCTTTGTAAAAGAATTCCACCCAGCTGGCAGTACGCACGCTTAAACAAACGGAGCACTTTTTACCCAGCATTGGGAATGGTAGACATGATAACATGCTCATGAAATCCACTCAATAGACAAGACTCCAGAAACAATCAGCATCATTTTGCTAATTGCCAAAACTTTTTTCCAGATATCATCATCTTCACTTAGAAACTAAGCCCTTCCATTGAACCACCTCATTCTATTTGCTTTGATCTCATAACAAATCTCCTAAAATTGTTTGTAGCAGCAATTTTAGGCTGGTATATTTTAAGTAATTTTCCCCAACGAGAGTACATGCAGCAAGAGGCTTGCAAACAGCCTTTGTAAACTAGCAAGCAGAGTCATGGATCTAACGCTAACTTTCCCAAAATCTATAGAAAGTATGGATTTTCAACACTCTGAAGACGGTATAACTGGACCATTAGCTAAGAAGATAACACGCAGCTCCTCAGTCCTCAAAATGACCCATTGATGTCCATATCGCCATGAGGCCAGATTACAAGTATAAATCTTTGTCTTATCACTGTATTCAGCTTCAGGTCTGCTATTTGTAGAGAACAATCTAATTCTTCTTTTAGATTGAGTAATATTTTATGGTCAGATCGGACAGAGAGACATATACAAAACCACATATAGTCTCATTACAGCTGTGTTTGTCCATATTTAGTGTTTAGCCATAATACTGTTTTAAAGTTTTTTCATTTTTTGCTTCTTAATACTTTGAGTAAACTTTTGGGTAATGCTGAAACAAGATCAATGAATACCTTATTATAGAATGAAGAACAATTTATTCTGAAATATTTCCTTATCCAAGCCAGGGAAAAGAAATTCAAATGTCTTCCTAATTTACATCCTTTGCTTCTTTGAGGCCCCTAGAGCAATGGCTTTCAAACATTTTGGACTGGGACTCATAGCAAGAAATATATTTTATATTATGTCCCTACCCTCAAAACTGACACCGAAGTTTTATGAAAATGTATTTATCTTTACTCCCTGTGATATCACTCTCATATTTTCTATTTCACTCCAATCTCACCTAATCTACTTTACATTTTTTTAAAATGCTAGTAACAAACTGTAGTTTGAAAAATCCTGATCTGCAGGAACTTTTACTTTGCCTCTTCTTCCTAGACTGAAAAGTTAAGCAGCCCAACCTGCTCACCCATCCACACCCCTGGAAGATTCTCCACAAGTCACCAATATTCTAATCAGGTGTCTGCAGCTGGTCTCTTCCAGCTTAGCCACGCGACATGGCCATGCTCCCTAATGGCAGTTTTCCCTGCTAAACCAAACTGTACCTAATTTGGCTTTCCATTTTTTTTGGCCTACCCCTTTCCCTCTATAACGCAGTCCTACTCACTCAAAGGGTACTCATGAATGTCTGTTAAAGTAGAAAAATACATTTAAGGAATCTTCAAAAATTACAACAATGTACCTCTAATATATCAATGGGTCCCCAACATATTTTCAACAGGATAATATCTAATTAAGTCTGTTCCCATCAATCCAATTTGACAAACTAATTGTGAGATTTCTTTTCCAGATCTACTGAATCTCCAACAAAACTGATATGTTTTCACTCTGAATTCAATGTTTCCAAGCCTCCAGCTCAGTCTTTTCCTAGACAGAGACTCTCCTAAGATATCCTCAGCCTTACATCACATCATTAGTGCCAAGACTTGCTGGCTCAGACACTTACACAGGTGAGGAGCTGACCCTGAGCTCCTTAGCCCTTGCCACTTGGTTTCCTTATTCCCCAAACATGCCCTGAACCATGCGATTTCCTTGCTTGTTCTACCCAGTTTCCTTTCTCACTGCCGATTTCCCATCCGTTCTCCACACCCATTTCTCCATCCATCCTGCCACCTCTTCCTGAAGCCTTCTTCATCCTCCAGTCCCCACTCCCCCATGGGGACCCTCCCACACATATACTCCCACCTAAAAGAGGACTTAATTTCCTTTAGGACCATTCATAAATTTCATGTCCATTTCAATTCCTCTCCTGTGTTCTAATATATGAATCTATCTACCTCTTTTCCCAATCTTGCCCACCTAAATACTCACACATCCCATAGAGTTCTGTGAAGATAAAGTATTTCTTACTTTACTTATTTCATTTTCTCAGAGCCTTTTGAATGGTGCATTGTGCTGTGTTGAGGTTTAGTCGATGTTTAATTTAATCAAATCAAAACTTGTCACCCAAATTAAGGTTGAAATACACTATTTATGTTCTTTTTAACTACTTTAGTGGGGCCTAATGTTTTAAAATCTGCATAGGTGTTTTCCACTTCTTTGCCTTTAACCACTCATCGGTTTTAGGGTCATTTCCAAACTACAAAAATAAAAGAAGCCAAAGGCACAAAATGGGGCTATACTTAGTTCCATTTTAGACATCTTATTACATCCACACTGTGGTGGATTGGATTGTGCTCCCCAGGGTGGACATGTTCCTGGTCCACATTCTGGTGGGTGTGGGCCATTGTAAATAAGACCTCTTCAGGGTGTTCCTTCAGGTAAGGTGTGGTCCAATAGAACCAGGTTGGGCTTTAGTCGGATTACTGGAATCCTTTATAAGGAGAGTGAAGTCAGATGGAGAGGAGGCCACAGGGAGCAGCCAGGAGCCGGAAGTCAAGGGACCCCCCCTCCGAGGATGCCGCCATGTGCCTTGTTATGTGACAGAAAATCCAAGGAACAAGGACTTCTGGCAACCAGCCCCAGAATGCCAGGGAGAAAGCATCTTCTTGCTGACACCTCTTGTGGCAGTTACAACTTATTTTATGAATTCCAATAACAGAAAGATTCTGTTTGTAAACTAATCTATTCCTCTAGCTGTGATACCCTTTGATTACATTAAATTCAGCTGTGGAGCCTTTGATTAGATTACTTGATAAGATCCCTTTAGGGCTTTGATTCAACTACATCAATGAGGTGTGATTTAGATTAAGTAGTATCCAACCCCTTGCTGAGTCTGATATAAATGGACTCACACAGACAGACAGGCACACAGGAAGAGAGAGCTCTGTCATTTTTTATCCTGCCCTGTGACAGAAAGAAGACTCAATGGCCGAAGCCTCGGGGAAAGATGAGCCATTTGCCTGAGAGCTTACAACTGAAGAGAGCAGAACTGAGACTGATATAGGAAGTCCTAAGAGACAAGCCCTATGCTAGCCTGCAGCTGAAATCAGGAAGAAAGCCAAGCAGCTGTGCAAGAGAAAAGACGCCCAGAGGGAAAGGAGAAACCTGGGCCACGGCAGCCATCTTGCTTCACCACACGGCAACATGCCAGGATCAACAGTAGCTGACTTTGGTGAGAAAGTACCTCTGATGTGCCTCAGATTGGACTTTTCACAGCCTGGGAACTGTAAGTTTTTGCCCCAAATAAACACCCTTTATAAAAGCCAACACATTCCTGGTACTTTGCATTGGCAGCCCTTTGGCAGACTAAGACAGCTCTATTTTGGACTTCTAGCCTCAAAACCATGAGCCAATAAATTCCCAGTGCTTAAGCCAACCCATTGTATGGCATTTGTTTTAGCATCTAGGAAAGTAAAACACACACCAAGTGAAATATCCATCTTGACCAAATGACTAGTTAACATAGTAGATCTAGAAAACATGAAACAACTACTTTAACCCAGCAAGACCACAAGCCTGGCTTCAGCATTTCCACACAAGACCCAGTACTGTGTTGCCCTTGCCTAGAAAGGCTCTTCAATTTGCTATTTATCAATTATTGTCAAATAGGGGAGGAAAGTCGAGGTAAATTATGGTGCATTCATACAGTACAATATTTTGTGTTTTTTGAAATAGTATTCACAATGCCTTTTAATGATACAGGAAAATGCTTATGCTGATTATGTTAGGTAGGGGATATAGTATTTTTCATACAGTATGATCTCAGCACAACAGAAAAAACTAAGCATAAAAAAACTGAAGTGAAATTTAGCTAAATATTAATGAGTAAATTTATCCTACTTATTTATGCCTTAGGTATAACCCTAATTTTCTTCAAATGATTATATATTGTTTTTACAGTCATATGAAAATACATATTTGAGTAAAAATGCTATATGTGGGAGTCTTTGGAGCTGTAACAAAAGACTGAGTCTATGGAAAAATACTCACCCATGAACCTTCATTGTTCGTTCAGAAGGACAGTAGCCGGTGATTCCTGAGGAGTTCTGAGTTACCTGCGCTGCTGGCGTCAGCCCTGAGGAGAGTGGGGAGAGCGAAGGAGGGAAGCCTTATCTGCTCCCAACTGCCCCACCTTGCACTCACTCACTCCCACCCCAGCCAGTGGCTAGACCCTCAGAACTCTCTCTCTTGCTTCCCCTTCTCAGGTCCTTGATTGTAGGCAGCTGGGAGAAAGACTCTTGGTGGGTCAGCTCTCCAGGTGGTGGTCATCTTAAGAATCAACTCTGAAAAAGGCCTCATGAAGGTCAGATGATAGAATTCCAGGTCCCAATATTCACTCATTCAAATACTTATTGAAAAATCTACCACGTACCAGGCATCCATGCTAGGTGTTGGAGGGGAAAGGCTGGATAAAACTTAAGATCTCAGACCCTGAGTTAGAAACAAAGATGCCGCTCCAGTCTCTGGGGACGTGTCAGTGAACAAGACAGACAAAGCCCCTGCCCTCTAGGAGCTTGCACAACCTGGACTTCAGCCTGCTTCGCCACACCCGAAGGTATATGAGCCTTATTTTAGGTTCTGATACAGGAATGTCAGAATTCTCTGACTACAGTTTAATTGTGTTTCAGCAGTGGTCATGGTTAAATGAGATTAGCTGATTTGATAGAGGAGAGAAACCACAATTTTTATAGAATGATTGGAGAACATTTTAAACTATCCTAATATTCCTTTGGTCATGGCTACAGAAGCCAAAGTTCAGGACTGAGAAGGATCTGAAATGTTTTTCTAGGCAGCCAATCTGTTTAAGAGACTTCTCACAGTCGTTAAAGCAAACATGAGATTCTCCGAACCACACCCTCAAAACTGGCAAAGAACTTGAGCCAGACGGCAAGGCTTGACCCCTGAAAATGATGCTGTTTAGGCCTTCTGATATCAAAAATGCCTGTCAAGCCAGACTCATTTGCCAGATCATTCAACATGGGCATACTTAACCTATGGTCCTACTTACATTCCATCCAAGAAGCAAAACTAAATGGAAACAGGCATGTTTTCTCTGTGTTCATGTGCGTGTGTGTATCTGTGGGCAGTTTGGACCTGACTCACTCTTACACATGGCTCCATGTGTGTTTGTAACAGGCCCATGGATACTGCTGAAATTGGTGGAATAACTCCCAATTCCATGAGATACCCAATCAGGGAAAAAGAAAAACACTCTCAGCAAGCCAAGAAAAAGGAGCTAGAGAAAAGGACAGAGAAACTATAAGAGCAGTTAGTGGTGCGGGGCAGGGTGGGGGAAAGGAGAGGATGCGAGTCAGTCAAACCACTTCCCTCACAGTAGACAGCTCTCGTGAACACCTGTGCACTCTGCCCAGCATTATCAGAAGCCATGGAAAGAGGGTAAATGCGAACAGCCAAAAATGCCTGACCACATTGTGGTGAGAAAGTTTCCGAGGCGTCCAGGATATTCTGTCCCCAAGCCCTCTTGAAACATCTTCCGCCCCTCTTCTGAATTTTAGCGCCCTTGCTGGGCCAGGGTACTGAGAAGGCAGGTCCCTAATCATTTCAGCAGCTGGCTAATGACTCAGAGAGAGTAAGATGTGCCAGGCCTTCTGTTAAGGCCTTTGTGTATATTATCTCACGGTTTGGACAACACAATTGTGCCCATTTTTACAGATGAACAACTAAAAACTACAATTTGAGTAACTTGCTCAAAGTTAAGAGTTATGTAGTGAGTGTCAAGCTGAAATTCAAATCTAGCCCTGCAGATGGTTGTGCAAGAAGATGCACACAGTAGGTGATTAATAAATGAATGAAGGTTGGGTGGAAATATGAGATAGGCAGTAGCACAATGGATAAGAATCCAGGTCCATCACATTCTAGAAGAGAGTCCACAAGGTTTGTGGCAAGAACACATCCCTGGGACCGGAAGCCCTGGCCTCTGGAACTAGACAGGTACTGGTTCTCTAGGTAGCTGGGCAAAAACCAATTTATTTCCCAGGGCCTCCATTTCCCCAGCTAGCAAACAGAGGATGATTCACTTTACCCCATTATTCTATTGGACCAGAGGAGGTGAACATAAGTGAAGATGATTCATGTAATCCACATGCCAAACGGATCTTCATTCTTTGGAGCTCATTCTACATTCTGCTTCAAACCTGGCTGTCCTAATGTTTGCTCTTTGCTCTTTGTCACTGAGGAGCTAAAACAATACTACTATTATTTTAAGTGAAATACAATAACCTCCTAGGGTGTGCAGGGAATGAGAGTTGGGAAATACTGGCAGGTCAGATGGAAAGTAGATCTCTGACTCACCATGCATTTCAGAAAAATATTCAAATAGCCTGGCATCCAAGGCCTCTCCCAACGTGCCTCCCCGGGCTCATGCTCCACTAATACAGCAGGACATGCAGTCCCTCCAGAGCATCAAGCTCCTCCGACCTCTGATCCCCGTCAGCTGTGGCTGGAACACCGCTCACCCTCCTCTTCGCTGTCTGGTGCTCAGTTCATGCAGCACTATCCCTGGGAGACGTCTCTGCTGCCTCTTCAGTGCTCACACATCACATACACTGTTACACAATTTCTGAGCATCCTTATCTCCACTGCTACCTCTTCAAAGGCAGGAATTATGCTTCTTTCATCTTTCTATTTCTAGCGTCTGGCACATATGGTGAAATTTTAGTCAGTCATGCTAAATCAGTATATGACCGCAGTGCCCAGGCAGGAGAGGGGGCGGCTAATTGATGTTGGACAAATGCCACAAGCTCAACGCTTCCTCATTTGCAAAGTATTTCTGGTCCCCAATGGTTAGGAAACCAAGAGTGCAAAACTTCCCCAGCCCCAGGAATCTTTCCTAACTTCCCCAGCATCTAAGATCTTGTCCATTTATTTCACAATTAACCCAAAGGATCTCAATCGTTTTATCAGCTGAGGTTTCTGCAGCTACATGGTGATTTGTCCACAGTGGGAATCATGTTTAATTCGCCTGCCAAATCACAGATTCTCAAAAGCGTTCATTGCCTGACTGACGGAATGGATTTACTATACCCATTTCTATATTACCTCACAGAACTTAGCTGGTGCCTGGGACATAATGGACGCTCAGTAAATGACTGTTGAATGAATAAGTAAATGTACACCTTTCTCATTTTTCTCTATCTTCAGTGATTTACAAAGGACATACTTGTTCAAAGGTCCATATTTGATGCATGAAAAAAACTTAAGATTTCAGAACTATCAAGTAGGAATCTGGCTACCTTTTCAGTTTTAAGACCTTTTTACAATACAAATTCAAGTGTGGAATTGGCTGCCAAAATTCACATTTCTAAATAGTTAGCAAAAACATCATTAAAAGTAGCATCCAGTGGCTGGTTAATCTCAAGATTGTCACGGTTATAAATGGGGTGAAAATATTATTTGGCAATGATCAAGGTAGAGTTCTTAGGCTGATACCTTTAGGGAGAGCATATTCAGATGTAGAATAGTTATAGAAACGACAGAAATATTGCACTATATTAAATATGCACTTATTATGCTATATGTTATAAAAACATTCCTTCCAACCAATTTTCCTCTCCCTAAGAGCCCAATTGGAGCCCATAGAGTTCATGACACAGAATCTTCTCTGTGTAAAAATATTAGGCCTTAAGGACCAAGAATAGTCAGACAATTTTACCTCACTATGAGATCCTACTGACCAGACAAACTAGCTTTCTCTTCCTGGAAACCCATGGTTGGATTTTGTTTGGGGTAAAGGCAGGCTCTTCCAGACTGAACTTACTTGGCTGAACAATGTCTCGCCTTCCCATTGGGGATCATAAGCTGAAATGAATATTTAATTGCGTCTTCTAGGAAGCCTGGGTCAAAGGTGAAGTCAAGTCAGGGCTGTGTGCTTGGACACAGTGAGTCCCAGAAATGTTGAACCACATGACTTCTCAAAATAAACCCAACCGAAGCCCAAAACCAAAGGCACATGGCCCAGCTTCTCAGGGTTCTTGTTTGAGTGGAGAAAATGAAGACAGATAAAAATTCATCACCCTATAAACATATACGAGACTCCAGTAAAAACTGATTGGAACAGATAAAATATAAAAGATGAGGAACACACTCTCTATTCCTAATAATTTGATCTCCAATTCTGATTTACTTCAATCCTAAACACAACTTACACAAGAAAGAGAACAATGAAAGTAATAAATTAATGATATGGCTTATTACCCTTTTTAAAAAGATCAAATTATTATAACACAAGAGCAGGCAATGGACCATCTCTTATATTGCTGGTATATCCTGTGAGGATGAACAAACAGGATAAAAGTAAATAGAAAGAAATGGAAGTGGCTGGGGGCAGAAAGGACCCTAGATTCACCATCAGAAAAAAAAGTCCCAAACAATAGGTACTTGGCAACCGGCATAGATCTACTAGTCTTCTTTTCCACCCACACCTCACCCTCTTTCTCTTCTTTCCTATCCACCTCCTCTTTCTTCTCCATCATCATCATCATCATCGGTAATAATTACCTTGGGGGAAGAGAGTGAGCTGGAGAAATAGGGAAGCATGAGAATGGGGAGTTGGGAAAGCACTGCTATGTAAGACGTATGAGGATGCAGTATGAGCTAAAGATTTTAAATGCATCACATTGCTTCCCATTTCAAGGGGAGGAGAATATGCAGGCTCAGGGATCTAGAAAGCAGTAGATTCAGGGATTGAATTGTTGTCTTTCTGACACCAACCCTATTCTTTCTGTGCAATTTCATCTCTCATAGACAAGTCTTCTAGAACTGTGTATAAATTAAAGAAAAACACAGAACATTGTTTACACTAGGATATTTTGCAAATAAATAAAATAGAAAAAATTGAAAACAAGAAAACAAAGGTAAACAACTAAAGGTAAGAGAATGCTGGCAAAAATCTAAAATGAACAGACATTAAAAGTAATAATTCTGAAGAATTTATAATAACATGGAAAACATGTTGAAATGGCAAATGAAATTATAATAATGGTATGGTCATAATTAATTAGAAAAGTAAAGGCACAACTCAGTGCATCAGAAAAACAAGATTGGAAAGCAATGCACTAAAAGTTTAACAGTATTTGGCTTTGGATAGTGATTATGGATGAGGTTTTTTCTTTCTCTACTTTCTATATTTTCTTCATTGTCTAATTTTTATAGCTAGCATGTGTTTCTTTTAAAGTAGAATACTTTCAATATATTTCTTTTCAGTAAACCTCAGTGGCTGAAATAAATTACATTTTTAAAAAGCCAATCAGTGCTTCCAGTTTCAGGTCAAGATGGAGTGACTCATTTTTCTCTGATGCTCCCCTTTAGAACAAAGAAATGCCCTAGAAATAGTTCAACAACCATAAAAGGACTCTGAAGGTGGAAAGAACATTGACAGTCTAGGGGTATTAGGGACTGAAGAATGACACAGGAGTTTCCTCCCATGCATCCCAGAAAGGGAGCTAGAGAGGTTTGCAACCCAAAACTGCTAATATGTATAGAAAAAAAATAAATAACAACTGAAGAAAAGGAAATCCTGCTGCCCCCAGACAAAAGAAACAGGAAGGGAAATCCTAAAAGGAACTTAGCAGGGAGAGACACACCCAGTGACAGCAGCACCTGAGCTAGCTGCAACAGGGTTCAGGGGACTGAACCATTTATCCTTCACACCTGCCAACAATTGCAGGCCAATATTCTCACAGCAGCAACAACATGGAACGAGGAGGGGCCAATGCACCTGACCCTCCACAACCATCAGCATCAGCAGCTGTGATCAAGCCACAGAAGTGGCAACCCAGGTACCTGGAAGATTGACCAATAACTCAGCCCACCCCAGGCAGCAGCAGGTAGGCTATTCCCCCTGCACCTCGTGGCAGAGAGCCACCCAGATTCAGCAGCTACCAGTCCTCAACTCAGCAGCAGAAGAGAAGCCACACCATGCATCTCCTGGCCCTCTACCCAACAGCAGATGGTAACCTAGTTCCAGCATCTCCTGGCCTTTCACCCAGTGGTAGAGAGCCACGTAGTTCCAATGGCTCCTAGCCCTCCACAAAGTGGAAGAAAGTGGCCCAGGTACATGCTTCCCTCCTGAAGAGGCACCAGCAGAAATAAAGTGGGAAGCCTACCAGTAGCAGGCAGCCCAAGAGCAGGCCATCGTGTATGCTCTCTGTCCTGTACTTACAGTATCCCTAACTATCAGCTAACTATATTGGGTGGCTGAGGGAATGCTGTCCACCCACCCCCACAGGTGGCACAAGCAGTGATCCAAACAGAGCTGAAGCAAAACCAGAAGAATTCTGGTAAAGAAAACTAAATTGTCATTAGAACTATAGACCACAAAAGTAGGCCAGAACTTTCACACTAAATGTAAACAAAGAAAATATCTGATAAAAAAGAAGATTTAAATGGAATTACGAGTCTCCTATCAAAATATCTAAAATGTGCAAGATGCAATAAAAAATCAGGAATCATATCAAGAATTAGGAAAATGACAACTTGAATGAGAAAAAAAAATCAAAAAAACAAAAAAACAATTGACTAATGCCAATACTGACATGAGGCAGGTTTAGGCATTATCTGACAAGATTTTAAAGCAGCCACCATAAATTGCTTTAACAAGTAATTATGAACTGTCTTGAAATGAATGAAAAAATGAAAACTTCAGCAAAGATATAGTTACTAAAAAGAACCAAGTGGAAATTTTAGAACTGAAAATATACTAGAATTTAAAAATTTTAAAAACCTTTCTGGGTGTGCGCAATCGTAGAGAGTAGATGACAGAAGACAGAACCAGTAAACTTGATGACAGAACAATAGAATTACTCAATCTGAACAATAGAGATAAAATAGACTGGAAAAAAAATGAACAGAGCTTCAGGGATCTGTGGAACAATAGCAAAAGAGCCAATATTTGTATCATTGGAGTCCCAAACAGAGAAGAGAAAGAATGTGGGGGAAAAAAGTGGATTCAAAGAAATAATGGCTAAAATCTTTCCATATTTAATAATAAACATAAACCTACATATTCAAAAAGCTGAGTGTGGTGGCTTGAATCGTGTATCACAGTTTAGACATGTTCTTGGTCTTGGTCCACATTCTGGTGGGTGTGGCTGAGCTGAATCAAGCCAGGCTTTAATCCAGATTTCTGGAGTCCTTTATAAGCAGAGAGAAAGTCAAATGGAGAGAGAAGCCACAGGGAGCAGCCGGAAGCTGGAAGTCAATGGAACCCCAAAAAGAAAGGAGAAGATACCACCATATGCATTGTCATGTAACAGAAAAGCCAAGGAACCCCAAAGATGCCACCTAGCCAGAAAATACCACCCCAGGAGGAAGCAAGCCTTTTAGCCTCTGAAACCATAAGTCAATAAAGTCCTGTTGTTAAGGCTATCCATTTTGTGGTATTTGCTTTAGCAGCCAGGAAACTAAGATACTGAGGGAATTCCAAATAGGATAAAACTAAAGAAATCCATGTCAATAGACATCATAATTAAAGACAAAGGAAAAAAATTGTAAAGCAGCCAGATAGAAGGGATGCATAACCTATAACGGAACACAATCTGAATGACAGCAAATTTCTCATCTGAAACTATGGAAGCCAGAAGGAAGTGGCCCAACATTTTTCAAGTGCTGAAAATAAAAGAACTGTCACCCACAAATTCTATATCTGGTGAAAATATTCTTTAGGAATGAATGGGAAATAAAGAGAATTTGTCAGAACTACACTGAAAGAATGGCTACATTTAGAAACTTGCAAAACAGAAAGGAAACAATAACTGGAAAAGTTTTGGCACCTCAGAAAGAAAAGAAGAAAAATAGAATGAGTTAAAATAGGTGTACCTATCATAGATTATTTTTCTTCTCATGAGTTTCTTAAATCATACCTGATGGCTAAGGCAAAAGTTGTGTGCTCAGTGTATGAAGAAAAAATTATATTGAAAAGATTAATTGTAAATCTGAAACCATTACATTAAAAAGTGGGCAGGGAAGGGGGATCAAAATAGAAGTGCTTTTTCAACACTTCCTCTGTAAGTGGTACAATATCGATACCTGAAGGCTGTGTAAAGCTATACATACATATTCTAGGGCCTAGAGTAGCTACAAAATATATATTTAAAAAACTGTATAAATAAAATAAGACAGAATCCTAGAAAATGGTTCACTAACCCAGAGGAAGGCCAGAAAAGAGAGACAGAGGAATGAGAAACAGAGAGAACAAATAGAGAACAAATAATAAAATTGAAGACTTCAGCTCTAACATATCCATAACTACTTTAAATGAAAATGGTCTCAATACACCAATTACAAAACAAAGATTTGCAGAGAGGATATAAATTTGTATATAACCTAATATATGCTTCCCAAAAGAAACTCATTTCAAGCATAATGACATATGTAGGTTGAGTTTAAAAGGATGAAAGAAGATAAATCATGCTAACATTAATTTTAAAAAGCAGGAGTGACTATATTAATACTAGATAAGGTAGATTTCAGGGTGAAGAAAATTACTCAGGATAAAGTGGGGCAACCCATATTGATAAATGATCAATCCACCAAGAAGTTATAGTGACCTTATCTGTGTAAGCCAAAACAACAGAGCTTCAAAATACTTTGTGGTAGGCAGAATAATGCTCCCCTCCCCCAAAAGATGTCCACATATTAATGCCTGGAACCTGTGAACATGTTACATTACATGACAATGGGGTTGAGGTTGCTAATGAGTTGACCTTAAAATAGGTTATTCTGGATTATCCAGGTTGGTCCAACGTAATTACAACAGCCCTTGAAAATATAATAGGAAGGCAGAATTGTGGGTCAGAGACATGCAGCAACAGAAGAAGAGGCAGGAGAAATTCAAAGTATAAAAGGAACTTGATTCACCATTGCTGGGTCTAAAGATGGGGAAAAAATGACAGTAAGCCAAGGAATGCAGGTGGCCAGTAGGAGGTGGGAATGGCCCTCAGCTGAGAGCCGGTAAGTGAATGGGTACCTCAGAACCACAGCTGCAAGGAACAGAATTCTACAACGTGAGTGAGCAAGGACTGGATTCTCCCTTAGAGCCTCCATACATGATCACAGTTTTGCTGACATCGTGATTTTGTCCCAGTGAGATCCAGTGTAGACCTCTGACCTACAGAACTATAAAATAATGAATTATGTTGCTTGAAGTACTAGGTTTTTGATAATTTGTTAGAGCGGCATAGGAAGCCAATACAAAAAGCAGACAGAGGTGAAAGAATAGGCAAATCCACAATTATATTTGGGGACTTCAACATCTCACTCTCGGCAATTGATAGGCCTACTAGACAGAAAATTAGCAAAGATATGGAAGAATTGAGCAACACCATCAAATCACAGGAGCGAATTAACATTTATAGAACACTCCAACCAACAATAGCAGCATATGCTTTGTTTTCAAGCATTCATGGAGCATTCATTAAGATTGGCCATATCCTAGATCATAAAACAAAACTACAAATTTAGGAGAATAGAAGCCCTATAGAGCATGTTCTCCAACCAGAGGTGAATCAAACTAGAAATCAATAACTGAAACACGACCGAAAAATCTTCAAACTCTTGGAAATTAAAAGACAAACTCCTAAACAATCTATGGATGAAATAGGAAACCTAAAAGGAACTTTTTAAATGCATAGCACTGAATAAAATGAAAATACAACATATCTAAACCTGTGGGATGTAGCTAAAGTAGTGCTGACAAGGAAAACTATAGCATAAAATGCTTAGATTGGAAAGGTAGAGAGTATCTTTAATCAATAATCTAAGTCTTTATCTCAAGAAACTAGCAAAAGAATAGCAAAATAATACAAAAAAAGCAGAAAGAAGGAAATAAAATAAGAGCAGAAAGAAATTAAATTGAAAACAGGAAAACAATAATAAAATAATGAAAGCAAAAGCTGGTTCCTTGAAATAAAATAAAGTTGCTAAACATCTAATAATATTGACAATTAAAGGGGTAATATGGAATACCACATAAATCTCTATGCTCATAAATTTGACAACTTAGAGAAATGGACAAATTCCTCAAAAACCACAAACTACTAAATCTCAACCAAAATGAAATAAATAACATGAATAGTCCTATAACCATTAACAAAATTGAATTTGAAATTAAAAATCTTTCCTAAAAGAAATCTCCAGACCCAGATGGCTTCACTAGAGAATCATATCAAACATTTAAAGAGTAATTAACACCAATTTTACAATCTCCTACAGAAAGTATAACAGGAGGGAACACTTCCCAACTCATTTTGTGAGGCCAGTATTATTCAAGATCTCAAAACCAGACAAAGACAACACCCAAAAAGAAAAAAAAAAGAAAGAAAACTACAGATCAAAATCTCTCATGAACTTAGACATGAAAATCACCAAAAGTACATTAGAAAATAAAATATAACAGTGAATAAACAGAATTACACACCAGGATCAAGTGGGAGGGATGTGGATATGGTTATAAAAGATCAAGACAAGGGATCCATGTGGTGATGGAACTGTATTGCATCTGTATTAGCTTGCCTGGCTGCTACGACAAATACCACAAAACACGTTGGTTTAACAAGAGAATTTACTGGCTCACAGTTTGGAAAGTTAGATGTCCAAAAGCAAGGCATTAGCAAGGCCATGCTTTCTCCGCAGAGTCTGCAGCATTCTACTGCTGGCTTGCTGCAAGCCTTGCGCTTCC
Organism: Cabassous unicinctus; assembly: GCA_029593785.1. NCBI lineage: Eukaryota > Metazoa > Chordata > Mammalia > Cingulata > Chlamyphoridae > Cabassous > Cabassous unicinctus. The sequence goes on from JAQZBX010005158.1 coordinate 33,492, forward strand.
TTGGTTCGCAGCTCTGCTTCCCACTACATGAAGATCTCTCTTGGTGTCTGCTTTTCTGGTTTCCACTGACTTCCAGCTTCTTCCTATGTGGTCTTCACTGACTTCTGACTTCCAGTTCCTTCTCTTTTTAAGGCCTCCAAAACATGGATTAAGACCCACCCTGATTCTAGTGTCTAGACCTTAACCAAAAACAACATCTTAAAAGGGGCCTATTTAAAAGTGGTCTGGCACCCAGAGGAATGTGGATTACAATTAAAAACATGTCTTTTATGGGGTACATAAGTCAATGTACCACATTATCTTAATTGTTGTGGTGGATAGAAGAACTTACACATGAGATAAAATTGCATAGAACTAAATACACACACACAAATGAATGTAACTAAAATGGAGAAATCTGAAAAAGATTTGTGAATTGTATCAATGTCAACATTTTGGCTCTCGTATTGTAGTATAGCTTTGCCAGATGTCATCACTGCAGGAATCTGTGTAAAGTGGACATTGGATCTTTCTGTATTATTTCTTATGAATGCATGTGTATCTACAATTATCCAAAATTAAAAGTTTAATTAAAACCCATAAGAAAGACCCTTTCTACAGTAATTATGATTCCTCAGAAATGAAAGCAATTTCAGTTCAAATTTTCATATTACTTTTCATGTTCCTGACACAACAATCCATGAAAACAGCAAGATGAGAACACCATGTCCAATTTCAACAGTCGACTAAACCAGAACTCCTCAAAGGAATATTCCCAAACCATTATCTCTAACCTTTAATCGTTGGACATGGAGTTTACAAAATTGCAAAATGATTGGTATACTTTTTAATGATGTGAAAAGAATTCAGACTTAATCTTATATGCATATGTAATGACTGGTCCTAAATACACTCTCTCTTTAAGTTGAAGTGCTATGATTAAGCCCTTCTGAATGAGCACCTCAAAGACACTGGAACAGACATGTAATAGGAGGTGAAGAAGGAGCCAGTCTTTTCCACTGATGAGAGGAACAATGGCTAAGACAGTTATTGGATCAGGCCAGAGCACTCAGACAAAGGCTTGCTCTTCCTGTGGGGTCTTTGGAATGCTTTCCATCACTCCCTGGGTATTCCTTTGGATGATTTTCTTGGAAAATATTCACATTGATCTTTGGTTTATTCCATTGCTTCTCTGAGAAGCCAAACTTGAAAACTGACCTTGAGCGCAAGTAACTTCTAATGTGTCACATATGGAGGCAGGAAGATAAACTTGTCTGGTTGAAAGAAGGAATAATCCTGCCAAATGAGTGTTCTCAATAGCACTGGTAATTATAATAACAATAACTGCACAAATTAATAAAGCACTTTACATTTACCAAGTGCTTTTGTATACAAAAGCATTACCATTCGATTCTCATGATAATGCTGTGAGATAGGGGAATGTTATTATCTTTATTATTTTCATATGGGAAAACTGGAGCTCATAAAAGATATGTGCCTTATCTAAATTAAATGACCAGCAAGTGGTGCAGATAAAACATGAACTTCAAATCTCATATGTAACATTAAAGAAATTTTTAGAGCAAAATATAGATCGCCAACATTCTAGCACCATGAAACAATTGATCTAAATTTTGTGCATTCTTAAAACTGTCCATACGTATTTTCATTTTACAGAACAATCACTATTATAGAATTGCAGACTACATTTTTTTCATTTTTTATATACTGATAATATGGTCAAGTTGTAACAGTTTTTATAATTATGTTGCCAATGTATTCGGTGAGGAATTATATTTGTTCAATATTCTCCTACCATCCACACACTTTTCCCCACTGGATAAATTATTTACTTAGAATGCATTTTTAAGTCTGTGGCCCTTTGCCAAAGAGTTTGAAAATTCTATATGACTGCTGATATTAATTATCATATTCTTCTCAAATAAATCATAAACATTTCCATTGAGACTAATAATGTTTACATATACATATAGGGTATCACAATTCTAAGAGCATTTAGAGTTCTCATTTTTAAGTTGGAATATGTATAAAGGTAACTCTTTTCTTCTTCATTTTCATTTATTCACTTATCAACAACAAATTTGTTCTCTTCAAAAATTGTCCAATTGCATTTCCTGTCAAAATTCTTTTCATTCATCTACTGAGGTCTTGATATTTTTCTTATATATTTGAATGAGCTTTTTATTATAAAAATAATCTTTTTTATAATTCATAAAACTTTTTTTGAAATTTCTTTAATTTTAATTTTTCATTACACAGATGTTTTCCCCTGGCTTCTTCCATAGCTTCAAAGCAGAGGAACTTTTTTACCCACATTTTGATAATATCAAATCTATTTTCTGCTAGTTTTACTCTGATTTTGAATTTTATTATAATGTTATAGGTCATCTTTTCTTCTATCTGAAATATTTTTTGCAAGAAATGTGGACTTTACTCTAATTTTTAAAATTTTAAAATAAATTTTATATATACATATAGTTCAAACAGTAAAAGAAATCTATGAGGCTTATTATAAAATCTAATTACCTCGATGCTACTTCCTCAATATTCCCATTCCTCAGAGTTATCTACTTTCCACATTTCTAGCTATGGTGTTTGGTATTATCACTATATGCCTAAAGAAAGTGCTCATGTTGTTAATTATTTTAAGTGTTATGTATTGGCATCGCAAGATGGGAAATATGGGCTTAAACTTCTTTCCCCCACCTCACAATTTTACACACAGGCATACCTCCAGACTTCCATCTCCCTCAATAAATTCATATTTTTATATTATTTAGATTAATCTATAAATATTATCTACATGCTATTTACAACTACTGAGCCATACAACAAGCTACATTCGCTTTTCCTATCTTGCACAAATTTTGTTCTTCATGGATTCAATGGATGTTTTGTTTACTTTAGTTTTTTTCGTTGCCTGTGTTATTATGACTAATTCACCCCAAATTTTTCCCCAGTGTTCAAACACATCCAGTTTCCTATCAGTTTCATCTTCTTGGAAAGCTTCTCTTCCAGAGCCTTCTGACCTGCTCCAATCTGGACTGGTTGCTCTCCAGGCCTGTTGCACAGCTTTAATCCTAACATGTCTTTTTACTATCCTTAGTAGTTAGGGTAGGCTGCAATGATAAATAGACTCCCAGAATAGAAGCTCATTGCTTACATAAAAATTTAAGATGGTGGCCCTGGGTTAGTAGGTGCCTTCCCTCTATATGGTGATTTAAGGATCCAGGTTTCTTTTATCTTGTGACTTCACCATCAGTGGGGCCATCTGCATCCAGTGCCTTAGGGGAGCCAGAAGAGGCACACTCACTTCTTAAAAGCAGGAGGTTGGAACTAGCAGGCATCAGTTCTACTTATAGACCTTAGGCCTGAAGCCACACCTAACTACAAGGAAGTTTGGGGGGTTCATTATAGCTATGTGCCTAGAAAGAAAAAGAAGGTGATATTTACATGATCATGGGTATTCCTTTTGCCACTCACTTCAGTGGGATCACCAGTTTCCTAGGTCCTGAGTCTATCTCTTTGTTGCTTTAACTTTCTTCATTAGTGGAGCACATCCTAAAGTAGCTTTTTGAGAAAAGATGTGTAAGGAGATAAATTTTTTGCAACTTTGTCCAAAAATCTCTTTAGTCTTTGCTAACATGTATTGGACAGTTTGAATACAGAATTCTGGGTTGGATAACATTTTCCCTGAACATTTTGATGGCATTTCCCTAAAATTTTTGAAGGCATTGTTTGTTTCTGCAAGTCTAAAACCATTCTATTAATGACCTTTGGTATTAATACCAAAAAAAGCCTCCAGAAAAAGCCTCAGGAACTTCTCTTGGCCATTAGCAGTTTGAAATGGCATGATGTGGTTCTATTTTGATCTACTTTACTGAATACTTGCTATATCTTTCAATCATATAACTCCTATTTGCCAATTCTAGGAGATACCTAATAATTTTCCTTCCATTTTCTGTTTTGCTATTTAGAACTATAATTTTGGATAATGGCCCTCCTGAGAAGATCCTATCATACTCTTATTTTCTCTCTCCTATTTTCTATCTCTACTTTACTTTCTGAGAGAATTTCTTACATTTAGCCTCAAAACTTTCCAATCATGTTATCATATTTTTATATTTTTAAAATTTTTAAGACATGTTCTTGGTATCAAATGATCGCTTTTTTTTGTTATATTATTCTTCCTTCATTATTTCAATATCTTCTCTTAGCTATTTGAGATTTTAAAAATTTTATTTTGTTTTTTCCCCACATAATCTTTCCATTCACACTGTTTCTATTTATTCATTTTGGTCTCAATCTTTTAAGTTAGAGACTTTGCTTAAATACCTGGTAATCCTTGGCTGTCAACCCATGTTAAAGAGTGGATCTAAAGGAACCGAGAGAGTCTACAACTGCAAGCAAGAGAGTCCCATGCATCAGCCGTATGGGATCGCAGTCCCTTCTCAATTAGAGGTGGAGTGGACATCACCATCCCAGAATCCTCAGGATTGGGGAATGAACTATGGACTAAAGTAGACTTACTGTTATTCTACTATAGACTTATTGTGATTCTAGCAATGGAAGAAATTATATCATTGATGTAGAGGCAGTGGCCACTGGAGGTTCTGAGGGCAAGGAGAGGGAAAAACAGGTGTAATAAGGGGGTATTTTTGAGACTTGGGAATTGTCCTGAATTACATTCCAATGACAGACAGGCCATTATAAATCTTGCCATAACCTACAGAATTGGGTGGGATAGAGTGTAAACTATAATGTAAACTATAGTCTACATTTAGTGGCAATGTTCCAAAATGTGTTCATCAATTGTAATGAATATACCTCACTAATGAAGGATGTTGTTAATGTGGGAAAATGTGGGAGGTGTGGGGAGAGGGGCAAATGGGAATCACCTATATTTTTTATGTGACATTTGTATAATCTAAGTATCTTTAAAAAAATAAAAAGTAAAAAAAAAATAAAAATACAAAAAAGATCATGAGAATTGCTGAACAATGTTAGCTTGTCAAATTTGGGCTTCATTTTGAGGAATAATCTGACTGGGCTATTTCATTAAAGGAATCATGATAACCATTTCTTCAGGCCTTTTCTTGTTGACCATTCAAATTATCCACACAAGAATCTTTCCATCTCTTAAGGAAGATATAAGTCAGGCTCCCAGTATTCTGAGAGAGGAGTGGGATAATAACAGGGAACACTCAACATTCAGCACACTAACTTTGAAGAAATCCTCCACTTACAGTAAGATTTCCCTGCCTCAAATGTGCCTGATATTCCCCTGGTATTCTACTGAATAAATCTCTAGACCTCTGCCAGGGTGGGGGAGAAGCCATCCAGCTCCACGGAGGAGAGGAGGGGATCTGGTGGTTTACCTGCTTCTGAAGCAGAATTTAACCCAACCTCCTGTCTGCAACAACCTCTCCCCTCACTCCCTGCACTCATCTCCAGAGGCACCTGGTGCTGGTAATTTCGGAACCTCTTAGAGGATCTCTGGTGCAGATTGAGTAGCTCCTTAGCTTTCTCCACTGCTGATTTAAGATTCAGCTTTCTCAGGTCAGTTAAGTGTGTCAGCACCCATCTTTTGCTTTCCTTCTTCCAAAAATTGTTGCTATTGTCTTTCCTCAGTTTCTCTGGACTTTGTTCATTTGTGCCTTAGCAAATATTTTAGCGTCATTTAATGGGGTTTCAAGGGAAAGTAGAGCTAAAGGTGTTCAATCCTTAACCTTTAGTCCAGAAACCCTTATAGCTTCATTTTCCAAACTGCTAATCTATCAGAGCATCATTTAATGAATAATCCTTAAGTGCCCCTGGTTTTGAGTGTTGCTCTAACACATAAGCTAATTCTGTTTCTGGAATTCATACTCTAACCAACCATGCCATTTATACACCAGTAACATAATGTGTCATTTTTTCTGTTTTTGAATCTATTATCACATCCAACAGTTGCTCAGTACAAACTAGTTCTCTCTCCTTCTTGCCTCAGCCATTCAGGTAACCCATGTGGAGATAACTCTGGTGAGCCTCTTTATGCAATCAACTTCCCAATAATACCACATGTAAATTTTTTGTTTGTTTTTAAAGATAGTCATGTCCTTAAATTCAGTTCAAATTCCAGGAATCATCCTGTTCTAGTACATGTTAGCCAACTTTGTCTCTACTCCAGGCCCAAAGATTAGAAATTCTCTGGCTGATGGTTTACCATGGAACACAACCCATCCATTCAGCCTAATCTTCTCCAACCAGCAAAACACCCAGAGACACATATAATCACACATATAAATACACTCCCTCCTAAGCCATGCATATCCCACTTAGATTTCTGTCCCTTTGAAGTTCAGTGACATTTACTGTTTCAGAATATTAAGGTATTTTGTCAGACATACAATTTAGCAATCTTATAACATCTCCTTGCCATACTGGACATTAAAAAAGAGAATCAGCTTTATAAATTAAAACGAGGCCAAGGCAGTGCCATTTCTTTTCTTCTCATCTGGGATTCACTTCAACGTACATTCTTAAATATTTTCCCCTCACTAGATCTTCCTTAAAGCTGAGATGTGTTACAAAAATGATCTTTTATACTGCTATTCATTGCTTAATGCAAATTTCTGTTACCAAGAGTGAGCAACCTTTACATATTCAGAACTGATTTTTCCCCCACCTATGTAGATATATTGAGGAGAAAAACATAATTTAAATAAGTTTTACTCTGATTCTAGCCTTATTATATTTGGCAAATAAATATTAATCAAATACTCACCTTTGAATTATACCTGACATTACTATGCATCATTAAATGAAGTACCTGCTGTACTTTTCCTTTGTGCTAAAATTCTTTATCTCTAGCCCAAAAGGTGTCAAGCAAAACAGGACTATTGACTACACGATGGAATACCTCGTGTATTATAGTTTAGGTAGTGGCAAAGAAGATCAATAACTATAAAAAGAATTATGAGAAATAATTCCATATCTGTGAGAAATATTAACATACATATGGCACTCTTGAAAAAGATAATTCCATTATTTCTAAAAGAAGCTTGTATCAATTGTAAAATGTTTTGTTTCTTATTTTAGGTCTTATTCATCTTAGAGTTTATGTGTCTTTTGGCTTTTGCCTGTGTTCACTCAAAGACATTAAAACAATGGTGCGAACTTACTGGAACAATTTCCTCTTAACCTCCCTGGAAAAGTAGAAGTTTTTTAATGGACTATTTATGTTTCTCAAAAATTTGATTTAGGGTGGGAAATATTGGAGTAAGCTACTTTTATTGCTGTCAAAAGTACATACCAAAAAGAAGATAGTCTCTGAAAATTAGGAACTTTAGGTCCAAAAATAAAATGGAATCCAAATGTGTGCTAATAAAGAAGACTGGGCAGAGACAGGATTCTCAGCCCACCCCACCCACTCCCACCAAAAAGGAGATTCTCCAAGAGGCACTTGAAAATTCTTTAAGGATTAAGGCTCATTACAATAGATAATCTTTGTAATAACAAAAATAAAACAAAGCAGCAAAAGGAAAGTCAAAAGAACAGTCAAGAATGGCCCCATTTTTCCATCCTTTCTACACTGCTAATGCCTTCTCTCAACTCCTGCTGTTTTGATATTGTTGACTTTGAAGACAGTAATCAGAGGCTAAGTAACACCCAACCTTTCCATGTCAAAGTCACTGAATTCTTTCCTTTTGACCTTCACACCAGAGGCATCCAAGAACAATACAAATCCCCAATCCCCACCCCCCCACACCCCCGGGCTAAAGGACCAAGCCTGCACAGTATTCCATTTCAGGAAGTGAGCATCTCAAGGTCTTTCCCCTGCCTCAGACTAGACTTAGGCATGTTTATTCCATTAAAAGAGATGATACAACCATTTACATATGTTGATAGTGCTTCTTTACAAGGAAAAATTAGTCTACTTGATTAAATGATAAGGTTTTTCCTTTTCCTTAGCATTTTTCCCAGCTTCTACAACAGAGCCTGCAATGTATTTCTGGCATTGTTTAGGTCAGTTAACAGACCATTTGTATAAATGAACAGTAATGAGAACAAGGGCCAGCTAGCTTCACACAAAGTAAATCTCAATTTTGTGCTAAGTTCCTCCCTTGAACAAGACAGTTGCCAAAGAATAATGTGATTTATCTCTCAAGAAAGACTGGATGAGGAGAAGAGGTTGGTTAATGAGGAAGGAGAGGGGGTACATGAGTCAATATTTGGAAAAGTCTTACTAAATAATAATCAAGAAACTAGAAGGAAACACCCTAATGATTCTGAACCAGTAGTGCCTTAGAACAAGCATAACTAGTTTGAGTTTTAAAATTTCAGTGTTTTAAGGTTGACCTTCTAAGCTAAGCATACATACACCATACACATAAAGTTTTTATTTAATGATAGAGTATCAGCCGTGGAACAGTAATAAGAATCAACAAATTCATATGAGACAGAGGTGAATTTAAAAGAGAGAGAGAGAGAGAGGGAAATAAACTTATCTTAGATGAAGAATATCCAGTTCCATAACAAAGATCTCTAAGCAGATCTCCTATGATAGAAAAGTCATGAACTCTATGCCAAAGGGTTTCTCATTTGTTATTGTGGTTTAAGGGGAAATTACAGACCTCAGAGTCCATTTCTACCATACGACTCACTAGCATAAACCTTGGGAAAATCATTAATGTCCTAGTCCCTCAAATTCCTCATATATATAATGGAGATGATATCAAATATCACTGATTCCCATGGAGGACAAACTGAGATACCTCAGGAGAGGACATGCTATGAACTTGAAAGCATGCAATAAATATTAGCACTTATGAAGTTGTTCATATACTACATATCCATACTCTATTGGTGGAAGCACAATATTCTCTAGGTATAAACCTTCTAGAAGGCAATTCGTGTAAAGAGCGATGAAACTGTTCATACCCATTGATCCATAAATTTATATATGGGAAGCTATTCTAAGAAAATAAAGATTTGGACAAAGCTTCATTCACAAACATGTTCATTGCAGTGTTATTTACAATAGCCAGTCAATTGGCTTAATGTCCAGTAGCAGGAGAATAGCACATCTATGTGACAATAAGTTATGCAATCAGTAAAGGTCCATGTTTTCAATGAACAATAAGTGGCAAGAATATGGTTTTCATATTATGTTAAGTCAAATTGTAAAACTATAAGGACATTAGAACGCAAAGTTACAGTAAATGCTTATGTAAAGGTATGCACACCCACACACCCCAAAACGGGAAGAAAGTATCCCACATTGTTGACAGTGGGATTGGTTTTAGGTGGTGTAGATTTGTGGGTGATCTGTCTTCTATGTACTCTCCAAATTTTCTGAAATAAGCATGGACTACATATTTAATCATAGAAAAATATTATTTAAATCATTACATATTTCCACTTTCATAATCTGTCAGACCAATTTATTCTTACCTCACCTTGCAGGGCGCAAATAAGGAAACTAATGAGAAATAAATTTTAAGAAGGAATAACGATCCACTATCTCAATTAATCTTTCCTCTTATATTTCAGTCTATAGGGTAGGAATTGAATGAGTTGGAAGATAGTCTCTTTGTACTACATTATTTATAACTTGTAGACTGCAAATACAAATACATATCAATCACTTTCTGATTTTATTGCCTGAATAAATAATATTTTATTATACATATATGAAAAACTCTTTTGTTCAAATATATACATATGTGATTGTGCTTAAAAAACAAGAAATCAATTTTAAATGATTATTAAGCTTACAAGTTTTTATTTTTTTATCAGCAAGTAGTCCATTCAACAGTTACTAAAAGCACAAATGCTTCAAAGAGGATAGAAACTGTGACTGACTGAAACTTATCAAATATTTTTAAATCTATGAGTTCATAATAATACTTAAAAACTGCTCACCTTCAGAGTATGATACTCATTTTGTTTTATTATAATAAAAATTGATAAAGGGAAAGAATCAAGTATTTAATCTGCTTTTCCTATATTAATTGTACAACTGGGTAACAAATTAGTAGTTGAGGGAAAATATCTCTTTACACGTATCCCAAATAACAAATGATACGGAAATTATAGAATTAGAATAGCATCCTTTGGTACAAGGGATACAAGGCAAGAGAGATTCTCTGTTGCTAAGAAGGTGGGGACCACGTGGAAGGACCAGAAAGTGGATTCTTGTTGCTGAGAGCAACATTGGCCAATGACCAGCTGGAGGATGGGGACCTCTACCCTAAAAACTCAAGGAACTGAATTCTACCAACAACCTGAATGAGCCTGGAAGCAGAGTCTTCCCCAGAGCCTCCAAACTAGAACTCAGCCCAGCTGACACCTTGATTCCAGCCTTGTGATACTCAGCCCTGTGCTGGGCTTGTGGCCTACGGAAGTAGAAGCTAATAAATGAATGTTGTGCTATGCAACAACAGATAACTAGTAAAAGCATCAACAGCTGCTTACAGCAAAAAGGAGAGTAACCAGACATTATGTGTGAAAGAACACGGAACAAAAATCTAGAACACACAACTCCAGGGAGTCAAACAAAAAACCCAGAGATCAAATAAGGGTCTGGTTAAGCCCCTGGATCAAGGAGTCAATTTGCAAAGGACAGAAGAACATACTTAAAATGCAACATGGCTAAGCAATTAGCAAGGTCCAGACTGTGGGAGAGTATAAAGGTCAAAAGTCCCAGGTTCTTCAACAGATAAACTATAAAGAAAAGTGCATATTAAATGAGACTTTGTAAATTTAAAAAGTCCCTTAGAAGACGTATCAAAAAATTTAATCGGAAAAGACCAAACGATATCTGGAAAGACATACAAGTAATAAATGATCAAGTGATATAGGACAGAGATTACCATAAAGGTCAAGTTAGCAGTCACTTTGGGAGGGGAAGGGAAGGAGTCGAGATTAGGGCAGGATAAGTCAAGACTTCTGGAATCTCTGGCAAAATTCTGTTTCCTGACCTGGATGGTGAAACTTCACTACTGAAGTTACACGCAAGGAATATTTGTTGAATGAGCGAATGGATGCATTAACCAAGTATAAAACAGAGATTCTCTTCCTCATTTTTTTTTCCTGGCAGTCTATAAAGTTGCTTACAAATTCAAATAATGTAATGCTCTCCACTGAGAAAAGTTATTGTAATATATAATCAGATGATTCCCAGAAAAAAAGGCCACCTACCTGTGCCTTTAGGAAGATCTTTTAAGCTGTGTTCCTTACAAGGGGGGTCAGAAGGTTTGATCCTCAACACATCTAAAGGCTGCAGGTTCCATGCAGGGAACACAAGTTAGTGAAGTCTGCATAAAACGCTAACTCTTACTGGACGTAAGACTTAACTTTGGGGAAAAAATAGAGAGCATAAGGGATTGTGGCAAATTGGGTTTCGCTGGAATTCTCTAAAAGGGACAGGGACTGCTCTTATCCAGACTTTTTGCCAGATATGTGGGGATAGAGGCGAAGTGCTGCCCAAGTGTTTTCCAAGAGAACTGGGAAATTTAGACGTTTATGTAAAATCTCCCTTTTTTACTGTCATCAATTAATTCCACTGTAAAACACTGCTTTGGACAACACTGTGAGAGCCAAACGAAACATGCTGAAGCCAGTTCCCCCGGAGGACGGCCAGTTTGCTACTTCTGGATAACAATCCAGAGCAAGGTCTTGCTCATTTCTTCTGTGCCCACCCCTTGCCGCCACCCCACCTCCTTCCAACACACAAGGGTGTAGCGACAGCTGGTGTGCTGACTCCTAAGACGGAGGACGTAAGTCTATTTTCCTGGATGAGACTTTGCAACAATTCCTCTGAGAGTCCTTCAAGTGGGCAGTCTTCTCCGCAGATCAAACCCTCATGAAAAGTGTTCTGTGCCTGCTCTGAAGGGGGCGGGAAAGGACCAGCCAGGAGGGAGAGGACAGATCCTCCATGCAGAATTAGAGAAGGCCAATCTCTGTCTCAAGTGAAGCAAGCTTGGGCAAATCCTTAGGCCTTTGGGTCACACAAGGAGGAAAACTAAACTCCCTTTCAACTTGATATGGCAGATACACATGCAGCTCAGGGTGCTGCAATACCCAATGAACAAAAGTACGTGCAGGAGCTGAACGCTGCCAAGGCTCTCGTACCACCGTTAACTCTGGGGTTTCGTATTATTACATTGTCATCTAAGGAGGAACTCCAAAACTAAAATTACACAGCTGGTACCGTTCATCACTGTACCCTTGAGTGTGAAAAGAGAATTTGAAATTATAGTCTGAAATGGGCATAAAACTCCTACCGTAAAATACTATTATTATTTCCAGAAACCCCAAATTGTTATAATTTGGCTTTCACCCCAAAGGAAAACAAAAAAGATCCTAGGGGTCCAAAATTTCCAGCTAGATTCCAGATGTCTCATAAGAAAAAGTAAGAAAAACCTTCTAAACTTTGGATACATAGCCTATAGCCTACCTAATATTTGCTTGGACAGAGTAAATAATACTGGCTTTTCTGAAGCGCCAATAAAATAAACAAGCTACTCCACGTTCATATGCTAAACAGAACTTTGTTAGGAAATTACACAAGTCCTCCAGGTCCTGTGGTAGACGTCAGTGTGATTAAATTTTCCCTGCACACCTCGTGGGCTTACAGAAGGTTGCCAGCCAGAAGGCCTGGGGCATTTCTGGGCATTTATAATCCAGCCAGAACCCTAAGTGCCTTTTGGGAGACTCCATGGGTAAGTCTTGCTAGCAAATGAATTCCTTCCTGTGACAGCATCTTGTTTGGCATTTATGAGTATGTGTGCCTAGTAACCCTTGCCTTTAATACCAGGCACCTGTCAGCCCAGAGGGCATGAACCTGAGCACACCCTTTACGTCAGACACTGTGCACATATTAGGGCTGCAAAGGAGACTAAGAGACTGCCCCTGGCATTTAGGTACGCAGGTTCTCTATGCAGCCTCAGTTTACCCATTAGTAAAACAAGGGGCTGGAGTAATGATTTCTGAATTCCCTTTCATCATTATTTCTATAATGTGGCTTCCAAGGATTATACAGCCAGATTCACAATGGCATCTATTTGTTTTTTTTCCTTCAGGTGAAATATGGGACACCAGCAGCAGGATTGGCCCTGTGGAACACTGGAGGAGAATAACACAGTTCTCCAGGACAGGGCTTGGGTTGGCCTCCAGGAGAAGCACGGAAGGGTTCAACCTCGCTGGGTTCACCTGTGATCCATTTACCCCACAATCCGGGAATCATTCTATGGCCATCTCTCCCTTCACAAAGTTTTATCTTGAAACAATACTTCAAATCACTGATAGTCTATTACTTTTAGGTTTGTTTTCTTGTTGGTATTTATGTGTTTCAATTTCATGGGCCATCTTGGAGGATTTGTTTGTCTAGGTAGAAAAGTTATTAGTAACTGAGTTGACAAGTGAAAGAGGATGAATGCTTAAACGGATAGGAAACAGTAGAAGGTGAATTGGGAAGCTAGATATGTAGGCTGGAAGAGTAACTGGTAGAGAAACACATCACAGTGATTTTATAGAATGCTAAAGGAAAAAAAAATTATATTCACATTGCTTACTATTATTTATAATAAAAGCTTTTTGATATTTTTTTCATTCACAAGGCAGAAAAGGAAACTTGAAGTTCTTTAAACCATCTTTTACATTCAAGAAGCCAAGAACAGAAAGTTTCCATGTTTAATATCACCATATTCAACAAACTTCAGTATGGAAAATAACTCCAGATTCTCTGATATTTTTAAATATTTTCACATGATTATTGTGTTACCATGCCTATGAATCTGAAATTAAGAATGTGAATTTTAAATTCATTTTTAAATAACATTTACAATTTTTTTCTTTACTGGTAAAGTTACTAAATTCATACAAGAAGATTTTGTTAGATTTTCACCAGGAATGTTTCTTGTAGATAGTTCATCGACCTACTATCAGCTTAGAGAATACTTTAAAAAACGTGATTTGAGTTGACTTATTTCCAAAAGAGATTTTATACAATTTCCCCTGAAAAATATCAGTGAATTACTTATGAGGCTTGTGAATCTGTATTTCCTTAATAAATACCAACATTTACTCCTTTAGTCCTCACTATAAAATTCACACATTCACTAGGATTGTGAAGAAATGACTGATCAGAGAGGAATGAGAAAAGAATAGTGGTATAATTCTAAGAACAAAATATAGACTTGGCACTTTCTCAGGGACGGTGCTAAATGTTTAAAGAGTAAGTCTAGTAATAAAACCTATTAGAGGAGGATGGTGGGAACCTGGCAGGGCAGGGAGCCCAGGACAAGTCCTTCCACCAAAACAACTACTAAATAGAAACAACGATTTTGAACTCTGAGGCTGGAAGAATACTTTACAGCTTCCAGGGAAGAGCAGGAGGAAGAGGCTGATAAATTATGGCAAGGAGAGTAAATTGCTCTCTCCATGGGGCAGGGACTGGTGCCCATGCCCCCACTCTCATGGTAGGCTGCCATGGGGTCCAGCCCCTGGCTAGCTTCGGTGACAGAAAGGGACATAAAAATCATATTCTACAAGACCAGGGGTGGGCAAGGCCCATCACGGATCGTGGCTTTTGAGTAGCGAGGCCGGCTCTGAGGGTGGCTATAGTTTCAACCTGCCCCAATCAAAGGCAGCAGCGGCCATTGTTTCCAGCCTCTGCAGACAGAGGTGGAGGTGGTGAGACACAGCTTCCTCAGGGCTGGGGGACAGTTAGCTGAAGGGCTGCATTTGCCAGGCAGGCCGGGAGAGCTCAGCCTTGGGGAAACATCAGAGAAGCTCTGGGTGCCCTTCCTGATCCCCTCCCCAGGGCACTTTGGAGCTGGTCTGAGCCCACTTGTGGGTCCAGGCCCTGTTTGGGCTGGAAAAGACTGATTTGGGAGCGTCCTCCCTGAGGTGACACCCCTTCTAAAATTTGCTCTTAGGCAAAAGCATCTTGAGACAACAAAAGGAGGGTTAAAAACCATAGAGATGAACAGTGTGGGACAAAGGCGTGCCAGCTTTAAACACCTGGGAGAAGGAGGTCTGTCTCCTGGGAAAAGAGGGGGGCAAGCAACTCCTATAAACAGGGCACCTCCAAAACAATTAACAAGCAAAAGCCTCGGACAAGACAGGGAAACCCCTCCACACTGCATTTGCCCCGGGCAGACCTTCCAAACAGGCAGGCTGAAGCTCAACAAAATCCATCATCAGCAACTGGAAGACAGGACGCTTGGAATGAGTCAGGCTGAGGATCAAAAAGTAAAAAGAAAGATTATAAGCGAAAGCAGCCCAAGACAGCTACGGGACACCATCAAGCTCAACAACACACACGTCACAGGAGTCCGAGATGGAGAGGAAGGAGAGAAAGGGCAGAAAAATATTCACAGAAATAATGACAAAGAACTTCCCAACTTTAGCAAAAGACATTAATATGCACATCCTGGAAATGCAGAGAACACCAAATAAGATAAAAATGAAGAGCAACACACTTGTCATATATTGATTACATATCAAATGGAAAAGAGAAGAAGGGAGTTCTGAACGCGGCAAGAGCAAAGCACCGTGTTTCCTGTGAGGGAGTCCCAGTGAGACTGAACGCTGACTTCTCATCAGAAACCAGGGTGGCAGGGAGGCAGAAGGTTAAAACACTTCAGTGCTGAAGGGAAAAACTGCCAGCCTAGCATTTTATATCCAGTAAGACTAAATATACATACACCCAACAGCAAAGCCCCAAAATACATGACACAGATACTGACAGATCTGAAGGAAGAAACTGACATTTCTACATTAACAGTAGGAGACTTTTTCTTAAGAAATTAATTTTATTGATGCATATTTAAAAAGCATAAATCCATCCAAAGTATGCAATCAATGGTATTCGGTATAATCACACAGTTGTACATTCACCACTTTAATCATTTTTAGAGCCTTTTCATTATTCTAGTAATAATAATAATGCTAAAAAACTAAACAAAACAAAACTCATCACATCTCAATCTCTCTATGCTTCTCCTGCCGTACATAGCTGATATTATGTTTCTTTCTCTCTAGTTTATTTGTATTTATATTTTTAAAAATAGTCTTATGTATACAATAGCACCCATATTCGTGTTTTACATGAGGTTTTACCATCTTATACAGTCCCACATTACAGTTTTTAGCTTTCCTTCTAGTAATATACAGGACCTTAGACTTTCCCTTTCAACCACTGTCATACCCATACAGTAGCACTGCTGGTTACAAACACTATGACATGCTTTAACCATTTCTATTCATTTCCAAAGATTTACAAACAACCTATTTAAGAATTCTGCACAGATTAACCCTCAGCTTTCCATTCTCTACCCTACTTTTATTTTCTGGTAACATATATTCTAATTATTATCTCCATGAGTTTACACAATATATTTAGTTCATAATAGCACAATCATACAGTATTTGTCCTTTTGTGTCTGGCTTGCTTCACTCAACATAATGTCCTCCAGGTTCATCCGTGTTGTCATATGCTTCACGACTTCATTTCTTCTTACTCTGCATAATATTCCATCGTGTGTATGCACCACAATTTGTCTATCCATTCATCAGTTGATGGACACCTTGTATGTTTCCAACTTTTGGCAATTGTGAATAAAGCCACTATGAACATCAGAGTGCAGATGTCTGTTCATGTCTCTGCTCTCAGTTCTTCTGGGTATGTACCTAGTAATGGTATTGGCAGGTCACATGACAAGTCCATATTCAACTTTCTTAGGAACTGCCAAACAGTCCTTCACAGTGGCTGTACCATTCTATATTCCCACCAACAGTGATTAAGCATTCCTATCTCTCCAAATCCTCTCCAACATTTAGTTTTCTGACTTTTTAATAGTGGCCAATCTAATAGGTGTGAAATGATATCTCATTGTAGTTTTGATTTGCATTTCCCTTATCGTTGATGTTGAACATTTTTTCATGTGTTTCTTCACCATTTGTACCCCTTCTTTGGACAATTGTCTTTTCAGGTCTTTTGCCCATTTTTTAATCAAAGAGTTTGTCTTTTTATTGTTGAGTTGTAAGATCTCTTTATATATCATGGATATTAAACCCTTATTGGATATGTGATTGCCAAAATTTTCTCCCATTGAGACTTTTCACCCTTTTGACAAAGTCCTTTGAGGTGCAAAAGTATTTAATTTTAGGGGAGTAGATGTAGCTCAGTGGTTGAGTGCCTGCTTCCCATGTTATATATCCTGGGTTCAATCCCCAGTACCTCTCCCCCCAAAAAAGTGTTTAATTTTGAGGAGGTTCCATTTATCTATTTTTCTTTTGTTGCTTGTGCTTTGTGTGTAGGGTTTAAGAAACTACCACCTACCACAAGATCTTGAATATGTTTTCCTACATTTTCTTCTAGGTCAGAGATTTAGGGTTGTCATTTTTATATTTAAGTCCATGATC
This sequence comes from Cabassous unicinctus, assembly GCA_029593785.1. Taxonomy (NCBI): domain Eukaryota; kingdom Metazoa; phylum Chordata; class Mammalia; order Cingulata; family Chlamyphoridae; genus Cabassous; species Cabassous unicinctus. The sequence goes on from JAQZBX010005158.1 coordinate 50,907, forward strand.
CATTTTGAGTTAATTCTTGTGTAAGGTGTGAGATAGGGGTCCTCTTTCTTTCTTTTGGATATGTCTATCCAGTTCTCTCAGGACCATTTGTTGAATAGACTGTTCTGACCCAGCTGGGTGGGGCTTAACAGTCTTGTAAAAAATCACTTGACTGTATTGTGAGGCTCTATTTCTCAGTTCTTGATTTGGTTCCATTGCTCAATCTGTCGGTCTTTATGCCAGTACCATACTGTTTTTTACCACTATAGCAAAGTATTATGCTTTAGGTCATGAAGTGAGTCTTCTCCAACTTCATTCTTCTTCTTTAGGACATTTTTGGCTATTTTGGGACCCTTACTCTTCCAAATAAATTTGATTATTGACTTTTCATTTCTGCAAAAAAGGCTGTTGGGATTTTTGTTGGGATTGCATTGAAACTATAAATCAGTGTGGGTAGAACTGACATTTTAATGCTATTTAGTCTTCTAATCCATGAACACAGTATGTCCTTCCAATTATTTAAGTCTACTTCGGTTTCTTTTAGCAATGTTTTATAGTTTTCTGAATACAGGTCCTTTATGTCCTTTGTTAAGTTTATTCCTAAATATTTTATTTTTATTTTTTAGTTGCTTTTATAGATGGAATTTTTTTCTGATTTCCTCCTCAGATTGCACATCAGTAGTGTATAGAAACGCTATTGATTTTTGCATATTAATCTTGTATCCTGCCACTTTGCTGAACTCGTCAATTAATTCTAGTAGCTTTGTTGTGGATTTTTAAGGATTTTCTAAAGACAGGATCATATCATCAGCAATTAGTGAAAGTTATACTTCCTCCTTTCCTATTTGGGTGCCTTTTATTTCTTTATCTAGCCTAATTACTCTAGCTAGAACTTCTAGCACAATATTGAATGACAATGGTGACAGTGGGCATCATTGTCTTGTTCCTGATCTCAGTGGGAAAGCTTTCAGGCTTTCACCATTGAGTACAATGCTGGCTGTAGGTTTTTCATATATGTACTCTACCATATTGAGAAAGCTTTCTTCTATTCCTATCTTTTGGAGTGTTTTTATAAAGAAAGGATGCTGTATTTTGTCAAACACCTTTTCTGCATCAATTGAGAGGATCATGTGATTTTTTTCTTCTTCAATTTATCAATGTGGTTTATTACACTAATTGATTTTCTTGTGTTGAACCACCCTTGTATAGCTGGAATAAAACCTTCTTGATCACAGTGTATAATTCTTTTAATGTGCTTTTGGATTTGGTTTGCAAGTATTTTGTTTCAGGATTTTTGCACCTACATTCATTAGAGATATTGGTCTGTAATTTTCTTTTTTCATAGTATCTTTATCTGGTTTTTGTATTAGGGTGATGTTGGCTTCATAGAATGAGATTGGTAGCATTCTTTCCTGCTCAATTTTTTGGAAGAGCTTGAGCAAGATTGTTATTAGGCTGTCTTTGAATGATTGGTACAATTCACTTGTGTAGCCATCTGGTCCCAGGCTTTTCATCTTTGGGAGGTTTTTTGACAACTGTTTCAATCTCTTCACTTGTGATGAGTTTGTTGAGGTCTTCTATTTCTTCTAGGTTCAGTGTAGGTGGTTTGTGTGTTTCAAGGCATTTGTCCATTTCGTCTACATTATCTAGTTTTTTGGCATACAATTGTTCATAGTATCTTCTTTCTCTCATATTTCCATGGGGTCAATGGTAATTTCCCCCGTCTCATTTCTGATTTTATTTATTAGTGTCTTCTCTCTTTTTTTCTTTGTCAGTCTAGCTAAGGGTTTGTCAATTTTGTTGATCTTCTTAAAGAACCAACTTTTGGTTTGGCTGATTCTCTCTATTGTTTTTTGTTGTTGTTCTCGATTTCATTTATTTCTGCTCTGATTTTTACTATTTCTTTCCTTCGGCTTGGTTTGGGATTAGTTTGCTTTTCTTTTTCTAGTTCCTCCAGGAACATTGAGGGCTATAAATTTCCCTCTTATCACTGCTTTTGCGGTGTCCCATAGATTTTGATCTGTTGGTTTCTCATTTTCATTTGTCTCAAGATATTTGCTGAAGTCTCCTGGAATTTCTTCTTTGACCCACTGATTATTTATGAGTGTGTTGTTTAATCTCCATATATTTATGAATATTCCCTTTTTCTGTCCATTATTGATTTCCAGCTTCATTCCGTTATGATCAGAAAAAATGTTTTGTATAGTTTCAGTCTTTCTAAATTTATTGAGACTTGTCTTGTGACCCAACATATGGTCTATCTTGGAGAAGGATCCATGAGCACTTGAAAATAATATATACCCTGCTGTTTTTTGGTGCAATGCTCTATAGATGTCTGTTAGGTCCAGTTCATTTATCATATTTTTTTTTCTATTTCATAGTATCATATTATTCAAGCTCTCTGTTTCTTTATCCTCTGTCCTGATGTTCTATCCAATACTGAAGGTGGTATATTGAAGTCTCCAACTATTATTGTAGGAACATCTATTTGTCCCTTCAGCTATGCCAGTGTGTGTCTCATGTATCTTGAGGCATTCAGGTTAGGTGCATAAATATTTTGGATAGTTATTTCTTTTTGGTGAGTTGCCCCTTTTATTAATATAAAATGACCTTCTTAATCCATTATCACAGTTTTGCATTAAAATCTGTTTTGTCTGATATTAGTATCATTACTCCAGCTCTTTTTTGGTTACTATTTCCATGGAATATCTTTTACCAACCTTTCACTTTTAACCTGCTTCTGTCCTTATGTCTGTTTTGGGTCTCTTGTAGACAACATATAAATGGCTCATATTTTTTCAATCCATTCTATCAGTCTATATATTTTGAATGGGGATTTCAAGTCATTAACATTCAATGTTATTACTGTAAAGGCTTACTTACTTCATCCATTTTGTCCTTTTGCTTTTTGTTGTCATATGATACTATTGCCTGGCTTTTTATCCTTTAATTTACCCTGACTAATAATCTTCACTTCTACACTCTTCACCAAGTTTTTGTTTTTGTTTTTTTCCTTTCAGGCTGTAGCACCCTCTTTAGTATCTCCAGTAATTATGGTCTTCTGGGAACATATTCTATCAGTTTTTGTTTGTCTGTGAATACTTTGAATTCTCCCTCATTTTTGAAGGACAGTTTTGCCAGATACAGAATACTTGGCTGGCAGTTTTTCTTGTTCAATACCTTAAATACATCATACCACTTTCTTCTTGCCTCCGTGGTTTCTGATTAAAGGTCAGTATATAATCTTATCAAGGTTCCATTGTATGCAATGCTTTGCCTTTCTCTTGCTGCTTTCAGAATCCTCTCTTTGTCTCTGATATTTGTCATTCTGAATAGTAAGTGTCTCAGGGTAGGTCTATTCAGATTTATTCTGTTTGGGGTATGCTGTCCTTCTTCAATATTGATATTTATGTCTTTCACAAGGGTTGGGAAGTTTTTGGTCATTATTTCCTCAAATATTCTTTCTGCCCCTTTTCCATTCTTTTCTCCTTCTAGGATACCAATAATGCATATGTTTGTGCATTTCGCTTGTCATTCAATCCTCTGAGACCCTGTTCCATTTTTTCCATTCTCTTTTCTTTCTGTTCTCCTGTCTTTTTCAGTTTAGATGTTCATTCTTAGAAACCACTAATTCTATCTTTGAGCAATTCAAATTTGCTCTTATGTGCCTCTACTGTAGTTTTTAAATAATTTCTATTTTTTATTCTTAAAGGAGCTCTAGATTACATAAACGATACATTGAAAATACAGGGGATTACCATATACCACACCCCCTCCTCCTCCCACACTTTTCCACATTAACAACACCTTTCATTAGTGTGGTGCATTTGTTGCAATTGATAAACACATATCGAAGCATTGCTACTAACATGGTCTATAATTTACATTATGTTTTACACTTTGCACCACACAATTTTATAGGTTTTGACAAAATGTATAATGGCTCATATCTTTCATTGCAATATCATGCAGAATGACTCCAATGTCTCAAAAATGCCCCATGTTACATCTATTGTTCCCTCTCCCTCCCCTCAGACCCACTACTGTATTTTTAATTGCATCCATCATGTCTTTCATTCCCATAAGCTCTGTTACTTTTCTTTGCAGGCTTTCAAATTGTTCTTTGTGTTCACACAGTGTCTTCTTAATAGTCTTTATTTCTTTAGTCATATTTTCTTTAAATACTTTGAATTGATATAGGATTGCTGTGTGATTATCATTGATTGATTGTCTTAAATCCTGTATCTCTTCAGGATATTTCGTTTGTTCCTTTGGCTGGGCCATCTCTTCCTGTTTCCTAGTATGGCTTGTAACTTTTTGCTGATGTTTAGGCATCTGAATATGTTGGTGAATTTACTCTGATGGCCAATTTCTCTCTCTTGCCTATTGTTTATTTCACAGCTCTTCTTTGATATTAGGTTCAACTTATTTTAAGTCTTTAAAATTGCCCAGCTTAAGTTATCAAAATCAGGCCAGGGACTCACTAATGGGGTGCAGATTTTCTCCCAGAAGTTAGGGCACAGAGAGAACCAAGAGCAGTTTTTGTCAATGCAATTTCCAGACTGGCCAGCAGATGGAGATCATAGTGTACCTTCCCACAGAAGTGTTCCGATCTGTTTTCCTGTGGTGTTTTGGTCTGGCCAGAGCCAAGATTCAAAGCAGGCTCTGCCGGCCAAATTCACTGAAGAAAACCTCCCCATCTCCCATTTCCTTTTCCCTTGTAACAGCTGACAGGGAGGAAGACGTCTGTTCCCCTCTCAGTCAGCTGCAGTGAGCCAGGTATTTTACCCTAACTTAGTATCTTGGGGGTGGAGGAAGGAACCCTTTCCCAGCTGCTGCAATGTTTGGTAGCTCACATTTGTTGTTTTGGGTTCCTCGTCTCTCTATCCCTCACCCTCCTGGGAGTTGTACAACACTGTACTGGTCTGCAGACCCCCAAAGCAGGTCCCTCAGACAGGTTTTGGCTCTTTCTCCATTGTTTTTGTGAGAGCATTGAGCCCTTCCTGCCTAAACCAACACCATCTTCCCACAACCAGGAGACTTTAATAAACCACTCTCAATAATGGATAGAACATCTAGTCAGTAGATCACTAAGGAAGTACATGACTTGAATGATACTATATACCAACTAGACCTTGCAGACATATATAAAACACTGCACCCAAAGAAAACAGAATTCAAATTCTTCTCAAGTGCACATGGATCATTCTCTAGGATAGACTATATGTTGGGTAATAAAACAAGTCAATAAATTCAAAAATATTGAAATCATACAATGCATGTTCTATGACCATAAGAGAATGAATCTAGAAATCAATAACGGGAGAAATGGAAAATTCACAAATATGTGGAAACTAAACAACATACTCTTTTTTTCCCCCACTTCACAGTCCCTGCCACTCCAGGACTGAGAAACCAGTGAAGTTTTTATTAAAACCACAGAAGTAAAAACCATATCATGGGGGGCTGGGATACAGGACCACCAGGAAGTTGTAGCAGTTCACTGGAGGAAGGAGAAGACAGAGAACAAAGCCAGGCCAAGGAGGCCATCTCTGGGGCCATGGGGCAGCTCTGGGGCCCCCAGGCCAGCCCCAGGCAGGCTCAGAGGCAGAGGCTTCACCAGCCCAGCTGAGAACTTGGTGTCGCCAAAGGCCTCATTCATGCATGTCTCGAAGAAGTGCTGCAGATCAATGATGGACTGCATATCCACCTTTTCCTCTATCAGCTTGTTGAACTGCTTGAACATGTGGCCCATGTCTTGGGCAAACTCCTGGGGGGAGCTGTAGGGGGGTGACAACTTCTTCTGGTGTCAGGCACAGATCAGCATCAGGTCCAGGGTGCCAGCAGGCTAGCCCAGGGAGAAAGTGGAGTCAGTGGCTAGCTGGTGCAGGTGATGGCATGGCTTGTGGCAGAACAAGGCCAGCAGGACACGCTCACACTTCCACTGATTGGCTGGCAAGGGCTTGGCCACCACACTGGCACTATCAGCCCCATCCAGGCTGAGGCTGCTATCTTCCTCCTTCAGGTCAGGAAGCATGTGGCAGAGTGAGCAGCTCCACTCCTCTCCTGACATAGATACTCTTAAATAACCAATGGGTTAAAGAGGAAAAAAGAAGTGAAATTAGGAAATATCTCGAGGCTAATGAAAATAAAAATACAACATATCAAAACTTATGAGTTGGGAAGCAGATGTGGCTCAATCAATTGGGCACACACCTACCACATGGGAGGCTCCAGGTTCAGGTCCCAGTGCCCCCTAAAAGAAGATGAGCAGATGTCACTGCCACCCCTGCCACAACAAGTTAGATGCTGCCCCCGCTGCAATGAGCTAGACACCGCCCCAGCCGCAAATGAGCTTGACACTGCCCCTGCCATAATGAGCTAGACGCCACCCCCACCTCAACAAGCAGATGCCACAAGCCAGCAGACACCGCAGCCTGTGGGGAGAGGATGGGCTCAGGCCATTGGGCACTTGCCTATCCTGTGGGAGGTAATGGGTTTGGTTCCCCCTGCCTCCTGGAGAAGGCGAGCAAACAAC